>CAUYUD010040854.1:0-28347 GCA_963575295.1 Alouatta caraya
GCCTCCTGGGTTCAAGCCATTCCCCTGCCTCAGCCTTCTGAGTAGCTGAGATTACAGGTGCCTGCCACCCCGACCAGCTAATTTTTTTTTTTTTTTTTTTTTTTTTGGTATTTTTAGTAGAGACGGGTTTCACCATGTTGGCCAGGATGGTCTCGATCTTTCGCCCTCATGATCTGCCTGCCTTGGCCTCCCAAAGTGCTGGGGTTACAGGTGTAAGCCACCTCGTCCAGTTGCTTGTTCTGTGTTTAATGGACTCGGACTTCTGTGAGACTTCAGGAGAAGAAAAAGCTCTTCACTTAAAACATTCTGAAAACTATTACATTTATCAGCCCTCAGAGCCAGAACCCCCTCTGATAGACAGATTAAACTCAGTTTTTGAGCTTGCAACACTAGGGCTGTGTCCCTTGATAAGTGGTGACCCCACAAAGGGGCAGGCAGGCCCCAGTGCGCCCTGGTCTAAGTCATCTGGCTCACAGTGTTAACCCACTTCAGAGTCTCATGCAGCCCCTCTTTTTTGTATTTATTGGAGGTTCAAATGAAAACATAAAAGCAACGTTCAGCCTGACTACCCATCATCCCATCTCCTAGCGCGTCTTCATCATCTTTGTGTCTGTTACCTCTGGGGCTTCTACACATAGTACTTGATTGTTGGAACCATAATGTTCATCACATACATGTCCTTGACATCTTTCACTTCATTTTACCATAAATATTTTCCCATATGTCTACATCATTAACAAAAAAGTTAATATATAATAGTTGCACAATCATTTATTCATTATCTTAATTATGCAGTTTATAAGGCCTTTCTCCCAGACAACTGATGGAAAGTGCATACCTAGTACAGGCACGTCGGCTCATGCTGGTACTCCCAGCACTTTGACAGGCCGAGGTAAGAGGATTGCCTGAGCCCAGGAGTTCGAGACCAGCCTGGGCAACGTAGTGAGACTCTGTCTCTACAAATAACAAAAAAGCTCCCCAAATTAGCTGGGTTTGGTGGCACACACCTGTAGTCCTAGCTACTTGGGAGGCTGAGGCAGAATGATGGCTTGAGCCCAGGAGTTCCAGGCTGCAGTGAGCTACGATTGCACCACTGCCCGTTAGTCTTGGTGACAGAGCCCGAACCTAAAAAAGGGTCTCTAAAAAAGACCATTCCTAGAACGTTTTAACAGGAAACAGAAAGATTTAAAACAAGAGTGGACAGTGTTAAAAAGATTACACAGAAAAGTATTTTGCATTAGAGAATGAATTCTAATTAGGTTTCTTCAAATACAAATAATACAAATAGAGTGAAATAAAAAGAGCCAGGTACTTTCTTCCCTGAAACATTGATTTCCTCATAACAACTATTAAATGTTCAATGCACAAAGACAAACATTGCTAACTTTCTAGTATAAGTCTTTCTAATATTTTCATGGCTACTTAGGCTTATTTGAAAAAAAAAGGTGTCGTTTTGTATTTTTTTTTATAGCCAGGCTTCTTTTTCTACCTTTTTGAGCCATTTTAAAGACTATATATTATTCCATTGAATGGTGGCAACATAATTACCTAATTAATGCTCTACTTTTGAAGATTTAAATTGTTTCCAGTGGGTTTTCTTTTTTGCTATTATATACAGTGCTACAAAGAATATTTTGTATGCATCTCAGGCCATTCTCCCAGGATGCCTTCCTATCAGGGTAATAGCTGGGCAGGAGGTAAGCGTGGATTTCAGGCTTCTGATGTATCCACTCAGGGTACAGGCTGGGAAGTACATGCCAATTCATGAACTGTAGCTGACTTGGGCGGTATCCATTTCCCAGTATCCTCACCAACACTGAGCACTTTAATAACTGCTATTCTGAAAGTAAAATGGTATTTTGTTTATAATTTCTATTTTATTACTAGTGAGGTTGAACCCTTTTTCCTTTTTTAATTTTTGAGACAGAGTCTCACTCTGTCACCCAGGCTGGAATACATTGGCATGATCTCAGCTCTCTGCAACCTCTGCCTCCTGGGTTCAAGCGAGTCTCCTGCCTCAGGTTCCTGAGTAGCTGGGATTACAGGCACATGTCACCATACCTAGCTAATTTTTGTATTTTTAGTTGAGATGGGGTTTCACCATGTTGGTCAGCGTGGTCTTGAACTCTTGACCTCGTGGTCCACCTGCCTTGGTCTCCCAAAGTGCTAGGATTACAGGCATGAGCCACCGCACCCTGCCTTTGCTTTTTTTTGTTTTTTGGAGACAGGATTTTACTCCTGTTGCCTAGACTGGAGTACAGCAGCACCATCTCGGCTCACTGCAACCTCCATCTCCCGGGCTCAAGCAATTCTCCTTCCTCAGCCTCCCAAGTAGCTGGGACTACAGGTGTGTGCCTCCATGACCGGCTAATTTTTATATTTTTTTTTGTAGAGACAGCATCTCATCATGTTGCCCAGGCTGGTCTGGAACTCCTGACCTCAAGGGATGCACCTGCCTTTGCCTCCCAAAATTCTGGGATTACAGGTATGAGCCACTGAACTTGGACTGAACACTTTTTCATATATATCCATTTGTATTCTTTTGTGAACTACCTGTGTATGTCTCTTTACTTTCTTATTGGGATTTTTTTTGTTGTTCTTAATAGTTTGTAGAACTTGTTACTGTCCTTGAAGGGAAGACCATGATGTCCTGATTTCCATCATATTTGTAATGCATCATAGCAGTCAATACATATTTGTTGAATGAAAAAATAGTGAGGATATTAGTCTTTATCATATGTGCAACAAATTTTATTTCCAGCTTGTTGCAGTTTAATATTTTAAAACATTTTTATTGTAAAATATAACCATTTATTATTTCACACATTTTTAAGTGTATAATTCAGTGACATTAAATATATTAACATTGTTGGGAAATCATCATTGAGACCCATTTCCAAAACTTTTTCGTCCTCTCAAACTGAAATTCAGTACACATTAAACAATAACTCTCCATTCCCTCAGTGCAATTTATTTTATGGTGTCTTTGACATGAAAAGGTTTTATATTTTTTGTAGTAAAATACACGATGATTTTTCCTTTGTTTTTGATGTTATGCTTAGAAAGGTCTCCCTGCCTGAGAAGCATGGATATGTTCATATATATTTTCTCCTAGTTTTTCTATAGCTTGCCTGCCTGCCTGCCTGCCTGCCTTCCTGCCTGCCTTCCTGCCTGCCTTCCTGCCTGCCTTCCTGCCTGCCTTCCTTCCCCCTCCCCTCCCCTCCCTTCCTTTCTTCTCCCCTCTCCTCTCCTCCCCTTCCCTCCTCTTTTCTCTTTTCTCTTTTTTGTCCTCTTTCCTTTCTTTTCTTTTTTCTTTTCTTTCTCAGGGTTTCACTATGTTGCCCAGGCTGGTCTTGAATTCCTGGACTCTAGCAATCTCCTGCCTCAGCTTCCTAAATAACTGGGATGACAGGCCCATGCACCCTGTTCTTTTTATATTCAACTCTTTGTTTAATCTATCTAGAATTCTTTTAAAATAAAGCACTGGTTAATGGCTATTTGAGGGGGCAGTTCTCCACGTCTCTTGTGTTGCTGCATGTTTTCTGAGCAAAGGCATTGCTTTGTCTTCAACTATATTTTCAGAGTGTGTATAGTGAACAGCCTTGGAAAACAGAGATGATGTCCTCTTAGGAGCAGAGAGCAGGTTGGTGGCTTATGCATGTAATAAAAAGATCAGGGCAAAGATCAAGCAGGCATACTGCCCATTACAAAAGAGCCCAGCTCCTTCAGCTTGGGATTTCTCTCCTGTAACCCACTCGCTGCCTGCAGGCAGCGTCTGGCTCTCTTCACTTCACCCTGTGGGAACTGGGGGCTCAGGAAGCTGGTATAAACATTTGACCTCCAGGCTGCTGCTACTGCCGTTTTGTGTCTGACCCAAAAGTCTTGTGCCTTCTGCCAATATCCGTGAAACTACAGCAGGCTAACTTGGTAGTTCGCAAGTAGGTAAAAAGCCTGAGGCCCTCAGTTTTTGACAAGGACTGAACTGTATTTTTTTTGAAAATTTAATTTTTCCAACATCATGTATTAAATTATTTCTGGACTGATTTGAAATTTCACTTGTATCATAAGAAATACTTAGATATAGTTGTATTTATTTCACATCTTTGCTGTTCGATTTCTCTGTCTATTCTGATGCCAGCAAAATGCTCTTATTTTTCTAATTTTACAGTATATTTTAACATTGAGTAGTAAATACCCTCTTTCTTTCTTGATTTCTTTCCCCCTCCTTTTTTCTTTTTTTCCTTCTGTCACCTTTAGTATTTTCTGGGGCCCTTTGTACCAGATAAATGGTATCTGGCACACAGCAAATATTCAATCAATGTGTTTTGAACAATGTTAGTGAAATCAAGAGTTATTTTGTCAAGTACTCAATCCCTTTTGAATTTTTGTAATTATAGTGGAAATAATTTAATTTTCACTGCACTACTAATTTATTAAACCATTCCTTTACATGTTAAGAATTTAACTGTTACTGCTTACACAACTTAAGAAAAGAATTTAACCTATTACAAAATGCTTAAGAGAAATACAAAGGGTTCTTGCACTATTCTTTAAATTTCAGTTTCCTGGATATTTAGAGAGTTCTGAAATTAATGATATTTTTCAACAATCCTAAGAAAATATATAGGCCAATATTTATTTACCACCTTTTAATGGGCTTTATTATTTTGTCATTCCTGCTTTCCATTAGAGTAAAATATTGCTTTTGTCTTTGCTAAGAATGTTACAGTTTACCATATTAGAAAAGACTTTTTAGTAAAAAAAAAAAATTGATATCAAATATAGCATTTAATTATGTGGGGCATTAGGAACAGGATAAATAGATGAACTTAGTCTGTTATCAGACTGCTACTTAGGTGTCACTGAGATTATTCTTAGGGGTTGCTGCTTTTCTTTTTCTTTTTTTTTTTTTTTTTTCTTTCGAGACGAAGTTTCACTCTTCTTTCCCTAGCTGAAATGCAATGGTGTGATCTCGGCTCACCGTAACCTCTACCTCCTGGGTTCAAGTGATTCTCCTGCCTCAGCCTCCTGAGTAGCTGGGATTACGGGCATGTACCACCACGCCTAGGTAATTTTGTATTTTTAGTAGAGATGGGGTTTCTCCATGTTGGTCAGGCTGGTCTCGAACTCCTGACCTCAGGTGATCCATCTGCCTTGCCTCCCACCGTGCTGGGATTCCAGGCGTGAGCCCCTGTGCCCAGCCAGGGGTTGCTGCTTTTCTATGGGCTACTCCACTAGTCACTGGGCCATAATCACTGCCAGGGACCTGCCTGGCACTGTGAAGCTGACATGGCCAGCCACAGCAGATAGTGTCCCATGCATGGGTGTCTAAGACCTTAGCAGCAGCAACTTCTGGAGCACTTGCCTTGCAGACAGACAGGGATCCTAACTTTGCTGACCTGAAAACATGAAAGCTGGTAACTAGTCCCTAAACCCCATGTTCACCAAGCCCAGATGACTGGTTGATTGATATTGAAAGAAAAATAACAGTATTATACCTTACAGAGAAACAAATAAATTTTCCAGCACACGTTTAGTTGAGTTCACATGATTTCCTCATTTTTCTCTTGTATTCAGGGTGAACTACATTTCTACATTGGAAAATCTTGTAGAATTGCTGTCAGTATTTAATCATATATGTGTGTGTGTGTGTGTGTGTGTGTGTGTGTGTGTGTGTGTGTGTGTATATATTTTTAATTTTATTTTAGATGGAGTTTCACTCTGTCACCCAGGCTGGAGTGCAGTGATGTAATAATCTTGGCTCACTGCAACCTCTACCTCCTGGATTCAAGCGATTCTCCTGCCTAGCTTCCCGAGTAGCTGGAATTACAGGTGCATGCCACTATGCCCAGCTAACTTGTATTTTTAGTAGAGCTGGGGGCGTTGCACCATTTTGCCCAGACTGGTCTCAAACTCCTGACCTCAAGTGATCCACCAGCCTCACCTCCCAAAGTGCTGGGATTACAGGTGTAAGTCACCATGCCTGGCCATGCTGTCAGTCTTTAAATGACTTTGGTACCTGCAGTGGTTCATACAGACATAAATGTGTTGAAGTTTTGGAGGTAAGGACTAGAAATAATAGCAAGTACCTGCCTTCTAGCCACAAGTTCAGCCTGGCTTTCACTTAGTGTTAATGCTTCTGTTTCTACAAAGTAAAGCTCCATTTCTTTATTTAGCCCACTTGAAACTATTCCCAAAATTTAAGAAAGTACTTTGTAATACATAAGGAAATACATACATTTCTAGATTTATATAATTTCTAGATGATCATACTTTAGTGAGAGGCGTGTGATGGCTATTCAAAACCAGCAACTGGAAAACAGAAACGTCACAATGAAAAAGCCAGGTGCTTTGCTAAGGGTTGCTAAAGTGAACTTGCAATCGCTTCCACTGCTCCTCCTGAAAGTGGAGGGCAAGTCCCCTTCCCCCATATTTAATTGTCAGACTCATCTCTGTCATTTAGATGGTTTTGAAGATCCTAAACATTGTGCTGTGAAGGGCCTTATGTTACTTGCCTTTCTCTTTTCTCTCATTTCTTGTCTAGTAAAGACGTGAGGCCATATAAGCTCCAAGAGAGCAGGGATCTTGTTTGTTTTGATCACTGTGATATTTCAGCTGCTGACCCAGTACTCGAAGCATAGTAGGTGCTTAGTAAGAATGTGTTGAATGAATGGTAGCTGTTACAGACTAGAGAAGGTATTCCTAAAAGAAGAACTGCAATTTGTCTAAGACACTTCACAAATCATGGCAATCAGGGAATTAGAAATGGCATTCTGTGAATTATGGTAACTAGCTTGTGACTGTATAATTGATTGCAGTTGGGATTATTCATTATGCTTTTCTTAACCAGCTACACTTTACTGTTTAAGAAGGCAAACAGTGAAGTGTAGCTGGTTAAGAAAAGTCCAGAAAGGAGGCAAGCTGGAGTCTAAGCAGATAATGAAAGCTGCAAATGGCTGAGGGGTCTGAAAAGGTGTCTGAATCTCTCCTAAAAAGAGTTTGCATTTTACTGTTGCAATTTACTTGGGACAACATAGATCTGGTATTCATAACAGGCCTGTGGGCAGAACAAAGCTTTGTCACATGGAAGTAGCTGTTGCTCAGCCAGGAATCATGAACATTTGCAAAAAGAGGAGTTGTGTCTGTAGCCTTTGGAGAGATTCCTTGTAAGTAAATTCTTTCTCCCACAATTGAGAGTTGCCATTTTATTGGTGGAAAAAAATGCCAATTTTACAAAATTGCAAAATCTCTTACATCCTGTTCTGAAAATAAGTTGACATGAGCATTTTCCGCATTCCCTGAGGTCTGGTGCTGGACTCTGTAATTTACATGACATGATTAGAAGGGTTCTATGCCATTTTAGACTGTGTAAATTGGAGGGAATTCACCTCTTCATTCATTATGAATAAGTATATCTTCCATGAGTACTAACTTCTAATAAATGTTTCGTTTGCTTCTTTTTGTGCTGCTGTGGATAGTTGCCTTAAAGTGCTGTTATTTTGCCAATAAGCCTTAAACAGGATAACTAGGCACCTCTTTTTAAAAGACCAAAATTTAAAACCCAGATTAGAAGATTGATCAAAATCCATTTAGCCGATAATCATCTTCTTTGGCAGATTTGTTTTCGTTGCTGCTTTCTTAAAAAATATAATGACAACTGTATAGTCTGTTAGATTTCTTTTGCCTTTAACTTTTCAAAATGTTTCCAGGCTTTACTACTTGGCAAAGACAATTTGGGACAGATTTCTTTATTTTCTCCTCTGGCCTAAAACGAAAAACCCCCACTTTCCAAACTGTTACCACCGAAGAGTTTATTAAATGGCTGAAAAAGACAGCTGGTCCCACCATCTGTTAAAAATTTTCAGGGGCCAAATAAAACAGGTTACACCTTTAGCCATGCCAAGTCTTGCAATACCCCCTTCCTCTCACAGCCTGGGGAGGGCTAATCTGAATTTCACGCTCTGATTTTGCTATTGCTAATGTCTGAGCTTCTTCAGTGAGCTTCTCCACGTTGCTTGTATTACTTCTCTTTGTCAGTTACGAAGCTATTCTCACATTTCAACCAAACTCATTTGCAACCTATTACCTTCCACCATAGAGACTATAGTTACACCCAGTAACTAGGAGGAAACCCACAGATATCTAGCTAATTTCTGACTTTTCAAGCAAAGGAGGAGAACCAAAAGTACATTTCTGTTGTTTTGCAACCATTTTTCTATAAATGCTAATGGAGGTAATTCAGATTTTGGAACAAAGGCTTAGCTCACCACACACGGCAGGTGTGAAAGGGTTGAAACAAAAGAGAGGCTAACCCTAATGGTATTTCTTGTCATTAACAATTCTTTGATGTTCACACTGGAGCCTCCCTTTTATCTTTTAGTTTTTCAGCTATCTTTGTTAACACGCAGCTCAATTGAATCTTTTTTTTTCACCTCCCTCTGGCCTTTATAGACATCTGCAAAATGTTTATGTTAAGTTAGTTTCCACTGCATCTTTTAGTACCAAGGCAAAGTAAAATGAGATAAAGCTTGTGAGGTTATTATTAAAACATCAGTAAGTTTCTATCATTAAGCTGAAGGGAAAGATCAATAAAAAAGGAGCACTTAATGTTACTTTAATAAGGATGTATTTCCTGTAACAGGACTTGGGATTAACTTCAGTATCACTGAAGTGGGCTTTACAATAAGGAAGTTGCTGTGATCAGAATTTGGCTTGCCCTTACCCAATTAAGCAGTTTGCAAATACTTTGAATGTACTTGATCTATTATTTCCTGTTCTGTTGAAAGCTTTCATGATACATATATTTAAAGATTATTTTTCTATAGCTTTTTTCCCGCCCCTTGTATCAGTCCTTGGCAGGCTGCCAGAGACTTTCTAAGGCAGGTTTGCCGGTCCGTCCTCCTGTCCATTTGGGACTGGGGGAAGGGAGAGGTGAGATGACAGGGAATGGAATTGCAGCTTCAGAAGTTTGTTTAACTTGCTTTGATGACAGCAAAATGTCGGGAACAGTCAACACTATATAATATACTGCCCTGAGCTACTCAGCAGCAGGATCTGCAACTGTACAGTGGGTGCAAAGTGGAATCACATGTTTCACACCAAAATGGTCTGGCTGAGCTCACTATTCATCAGTGTATTTTGTGGTAATAGAAATGTTTATTAATAGTCTCTGGATTAATATACCTTTCCTTTTAACTGTGGGTGGGGGGGCAAATTGTTTAACTAGTTAACACTTCAACCGGCCTAAGTGGTGATCTCTGGAGAGTTAATTTGTTTCTGCTTGAGACTTGTTTTTTGGCAAGTATTAATTTGGAGCTAGCTGAAATCCTGAGTCACAGCTGTAACAGACATGGTGACTCCCTCGGCCTTTATATATAGTCCAGCCCTAAATGTCAAATTCGAGGGAGAAGATAATCAGATAAAATACAAATTAATGTTAACAATGTAGCTATTTTATGATTTTCCCCCTCATATTATTTAATAATTCTTAGTATGTATATGATGCTTTTCGTCTTCAAAGCACTTTACAAATGTTAGCTAATTAACCAAGAGGTAATGAGGCCTGGATGATAATGCTGTAGTAAATTTTCTCTAGCTCAGATTACAAAGTCAAAAAGGAAGTTGTATGTATTCATACATTTTTTCAAATAACATTAGGCGGTCTTAGAGAGTTTGCGAATCAGAGGCTCAGGCAATTCATCATCTATGTATAACTTATGTCTCCCTGTAAAAAATCTTGGGCAATTCAGATGCTCATGAACTGTAAGGATTTTCCCATCTGGCAGGTGGTTGGCAAACTTCTTTCATCTTAGCCTTGTCTGTTCTTACTCCTTGATATTTTTCACCTTGATCTCTCTCTTTCTCTCCAAGAACACAGAAAGGTGCAAAGGGAAGGACATTTACCGTTAGGAATTAGGGATAGTCACCCATTTCATTTTTTCCCAGATTTTCCTATAGACAAAAGCTGGGTGAAATACATCCTAATACACTTGTGTTATTTGACATAACTTTGCATAATGATGATAGTGCAGTTCAGTTTCATTACTTGAGAATGAGTGTGTGCGCTTTGTGGATGGGTAGTCTGATTTTGTGGAAGGCCTAAATGATACAGTTTTTAAAAAAGAAAAGCATATTCTAAAAATGCAAAATTAGTTGGGCATGGGTGGTGTACTCCTGTAATCCCAGCTACTTGGGAGGCTAAGGCAAAATAATCACTTGAACCCAGGAGGCAGAGGTTGCAGTGACCTGAGATTGTGCCATCGCACTCCAGCCTGGGCAATAAAAGCAAAACTCCGTCTCAAAAAAAACAAAAAGCAAAAACCAAAACCCATTGTAGTTCAGGACAGGAGTGGTGGCTCACGCCTGAAATACCAGCCCTTTGGGAGGCTTAGGTAAGCAGATCACTTGAGCCCAGGAGTTTGAGATCAGCCTGGGCAACATGGCAATACCCTATCTGTACTAAAAATAAAAAAATTAGATGGATGTGTTGGCCTGTGCCTGTAATCTCGGCTACTCTGGAGGCTGGGGCAGGAGGATCACCTGAGCCCAGGAGGTCGAGGCTGCAGTGAGCTGTGATCGCACCACTGCACTCCAACCTGGGCTACAGAGTGAGACCCTATCTCAAAAACAAAAACAAAAAATACACTGTAGTTCATAGACTTACATTACAAACTAGCAAACACATCCCTTTATGAGATTGAGTTGCTAGACTCAGGCTCTGAGGGCAGGTCTTATTTTCCTGAACACTTACTTTGGAAAAGCTACTAAAGCTAATCAGACTCTTGTACATGAATAAGATCCTCACAATTCAGAGGGAATTCAATTTAAACCACTGGAAGTCTTATATATGCTGTCTAATTAGCTCTAACTTAACAAGGGTTTATCCTATTTGCTAAAGGCTTTCCCCTCTTCTTCCTGAGTGATGGCATTAAGCTATGTCTACATACCCTAAACTCAGGACTGGCAAGTGGTGGTTTCAGCCTGGGTATTTTGTCCTCCATAGACTTGGGAACATGCTGATACTGTTTAGGAAAAGCCAGATAATGCCTGGTGTATAGTAGGCCATAAGGCCCAGATACTGGATTGCATCTTTTTTACTTTTCATTCCAGTATTTTTGAAGTCCTGAGCACCCAGTACCAGTCCGTATGCCTTCCCAATAATAATAAATCACCAAAGGAAGAATCAATTACTAAGATATACTGAATCTGGTTCTATAAATGTCTTGGTGAGATGGTCTTTTTATTAGCTCAGTGCCTGCTGACAGATTATACATAAAATGTACTGTTATTATAGGACTAGTTTCACCGAAAGAAGTAAATTACACACTTAACTTGCCATGACATTAACTTGATCAAGTGGAGCTTACAATATGCTGGTCATGGAGAAGTGTTTCTATTATAAATCATGACCTTGTACCCAGCCTTTTATGCTTACGGATACCCTTAGCTTAATGTGACATCATGATGGCTCCACTCTTCAGATGGCGTGGGGGAGGGGTCAGGAAGGAGGAGAAACAAAATAAAAACTCATCTGTAATGTCAATGACACCCACCCTCTTCCCTGTTTGCAGGGGAAAGGAAGAAGGGAACCCCAGTGAAGAAAAGAAATAAATCCAATGCATTTATAGTATTAGTGAAATCTCTCAAATACTTCTTCGCTAACTGATTTCACTGCTATTGAGACGATCAAATTCTTCAATCTCTGCATGGAGAAATATTCTTAAGGCATTCTTTGCGGTCATCTTCACTATCTCTGTATGTTTTATAGAAACTTAGTATAGCCTATAAGATGCATTGAGTCTTAGCATAAACTCCATTACCAAGAAAAGTTTAAAAGTTTTCTCCCTTCTTCCCATCCTCTCCCCCTAAATCCCCACTCCCTTCTTTTACTAGAGCAGATTTGATTTAGATGGAGAGGAAAGAAAATGTGTTTTTTCTTTTTTAATACATCATTTTATTTAAAAAATAAAATTGTATATAAGATGTAGAATGTGATGTTTTCATAACAAATTGTTGTTAAAATGCCATATGGTATGCAATATGATACAACTTATATTTTAAAGGCTTATATATGCCTGAAAAAGAAACTATTTAACCGTAGAATTAAGTAAGGAAGAAAAAACGTAACTTTTTATACTTTGGTATTATTTCAGTGTTTTTTAATAAGGATGTAGACTTTTCAAATCATATTCTTCCCGCCAATTCTCTCATCTCCTTCAAATGTTAGCTCAAATGTCTCTTGCTCCGATCATACCCACCTGGACCATCCTGTTAAAATTGCAATCCACCTTCTGTTCTGCCTTCTTTCCATGATCCTCATTAACTCAAACATACTTAGAGTGACTCTACAGTTTATTAATCAAATATGACCCTTCTCAGAGTGAAAGGGGTCACCAACTGGAATGAGGGGAGCAAGGGCGATGTCTATAATCTAAGGCTAGCTGAAGTAAACCAGGATGTCTGGCTGCGTTAGACACACTATGTAGCTGACTTACTCATTATGCTTACTGGTCGTCCCCCAACCTAAATTGAAGCGCCCCAGGAGTGAGAGGGCAGAGCTTTTTATCTGTTTGTTTACTGATGTATTTCAAGGGCCAGAGCAACTTGGAACATAAAAGGTCAGAGATTTATTGAATGAATAAATATATGAATGAATGACAAATTCATTTTGGAAAAGATGTTATGTAAATGAAGGAATGTTCTAAACTCTGCCGTAAGATGCCAAGTCTTTGTCACACTGAAGACATTGTGTTGTGTGTTCTGCGCATAATAAGAGCATGCTAACGGCCAGTATGGTGGCTCACACCTGTAATCCCAGCACTTTGGGAGGTAGAGGCAGGTGGATCATGAGATCAGGAGTTCGAGACCAGCCTGAGCAACATGGTGAAACCCTGTCTCTACTAAAAATACAAAATTTAGCAGGGCATGGTGGTGTGTGCCTGTAATCCCAGTTACTCAGGAGACTGAGGCAGGAGAATCACTTGAACCCGGGAGGCGAAGGTTTCAGTGAGCCGAGATCATGCCATTGCACTCCAGCCTGGGCGATGGAGTGAGACTCTGTCTCAAAAAAAGTACTCTAAATATTTCCTGGTTTGAAATCTGGTGAATTCTCAGAACAGAACCCCCATCCCTGTCAAAATGAACAACTCGAATATATTCAAAGTCTAATAGTAATGCTATTTTTGGTTTGCCAACCTGGACTGATGTGCTGCTATTTTCCTTCATTTGGATGGGTAAGTGAGGATTGATTTACTGTATAGTAATATAACATGTTTAAGTGTTTTCTATCTCCTTTCTGCCCACTTGGAGAGCTATTTTCACTTTTTTTTTAAAGAGTCAGTTTCGCTCTGTTGCCCAGGTTAGAGTGCAGTGGTGCAG
The DNA here is from genome assembly GCA_963575295.1 of Alouatta caraya. Lineage (NCBI taxonomy): Eukaryota > Metazoa > Chordata > Mammalia > Primates > Atelidae > Alouatta > Alouatta caraya. Next base: position 13,378 of record CAUYUD010040854.1, read on the forward strand.
TCGTAGCTTACCACAGCCTTGAACTCCTAGGCTTAAAGGATCCTTCTGCCTCAGCCTCCTTTAGTAGCTGGAACTACAAGCATGCACCAACATGCCCAGCTAATTTTTAAATTTTTTGTAGAGATGGGGTCTCACTATGTTGCCCAGGCTGGTCTCCGACTCCTGGCCTCAGGCAATCCCTCTACCTTGGCCTTCCAAGGTGTTGGGTTCCAGGCGTGAGCCATCATGCCTGGCCCTATTTTCACTTTTTAGGAGAAATTCTCTGCATTTTAACATTTTCTCATATAGTTTTGTTTTTGGCATAAATTAAAATATTAATGTACAGACAGCCTTCCCACACAGTGTGATTTCATGTTCTTCCTAGTGTTTTCCCCCCATGAGGTATTAACCAGCAACTCTTGATGAATTAGTTCCTGCACAGTCTCCACTTAATTTTCTCACTTTGCCTTCTATCTATCTATATTATATATCTGTCTTGAGACCAATATGTATTTTTCAGTGTAATCAGGAGGGAAATGGGAAAGGCTTCAGCTGTTTGGTTGCTCAAAAAAGATAGATAGGATTAAATAAGTATATATATATATATATGTAATAAATGTATATATAATATATATAATTAATGTATCTATTATATATGTATATATGTATATATTTTTAATGTATATACATATAAAAAAGATATATTTTTGTTTGTTTGTGTGAGACAGGGTCTTGCTCTGTCACCAGGATGGAGTACAGTGTTACTGTCATGGCTGACTGCAGTCTTGAATTCCTGGGGCTCAAACAACCCTCTCCTACCTCCACCTCCTGAGTAGCTGGGACTCGGGGCATGCACTACCACACCCGGCTTCAACATATATTTTTCTATTGCTCTTTCATTCATTGCTCCCCATTATTTTGGAGCAATTTAAAAGCTGTTTTGGTTACCCCATAAAATGAAACAACTATTGAAGTCAACTATTCTCTTTTTTGAAAGCCCAGGTGGTTTTGCAGTTACCTTAAGAAATGATTTAAAATGTTCAAATGACTTCCTCATCAAATGCCTTTTATTTAATCTACTGTAGCAAAGGAAGTATTTCTCATTAACAAAATGTTGTCAGTGATGTGTGGGAAAGATAGTGTTTAGAGAAAAGCAAAGGACATAGGAGAAAAGTTGCAAACGTCAAGGGTGAGCAGAAAGAAGAGGAAGAGAAGGAGCTGAGGAGTGGCCGGGAAGAAGCATGTTGAGTGTAACATCTGATTTGGGTTTATTTGATTGCTGTCTCTTGTAGATGGCATGAGGCTAGAGGGCAAGGATATTTATTTCATTTTTCTGTCTAAAACATCACAGAGTACGTAGGAGTATGGTGACAAAAGTAAATTAAGAAGATGTAGAGAGAGGCTGGGCACGGTGGCTCACACCTGTAATCCCAGCACTTTGGGAGGCTGAGGTGGGTGGATCACCTGAGGTCTGGAGTTCGAGACCAGCCTGACCAACATGGAGAAACCCCGTCTCTATTAAAAATACAAAATTAGCTGGGTGTGGTGGTGCCTGCCTGTAATCCCAGCTACTCAGGAGGCTGAGGCAGGAGAATTGCTTGAACCTGGGAGGTGGAAGTTTCGGTGAGCTGAGACTGTGCCACTGCACTTGGGCCTGGGCAACAAAAGTGAAACTCTGTCTCAGAAAAAGAAAAAAAAAAGGATGGAGAGAGAACCTGACCAAGGATACAAGGATAGAAGAGTGGTCAGTGGAGCAAAAGGCTTCTGAAAGCAGCAGGATGAGAAGGAAAGGGACATGGGGTGTCAATATCTGCTTAGGCAACACGAGAACAGGATAGAGACTGAGAAAAACCACTTCTTGCAATAGGGATAATGGCATGTATCATCTGTATTCATTACTAAGAAGTTTAGCTTCAGGGATAATTTGGATAGGAGATTCCTATTTCAGGCATAAATTCTGCCAGTCTTGTTAATCTTTACAGATTGAATGTGAGCTCTCTCTCTCTCTCTCTCTCTATATATATATATGGAAATGTCTACCACAGAAATGTAAATGTTTTGCTTCTCTGCTTTTTTCAGCACCCTTTCTTAGCTATGAGCCTAGTCCTGCCCTGCATCTGGCCTTCAGTCTTTGTCGTTGTTGCTGCTGCTGCTTTTATTGTTCGATTTTTAGCCCTAGAGCCCTTCCCATAGGATGAAAGGGAGAGGGGTGGGGAGAGGCAGGGAAGCTGGAGAGAAGAGGGTGGGAAGAAAGACTCACTCCAAGGTAAATTTCCATCACTCACCAAGGCTTGAGTTTTAATAAACTTCATTATAACATTAGCCACATTCGTTTAAAGTTAAAGGTCTGTAAATTAATTCATAAACATTTCAGCAGGGATTCTCCTACTTTTCTGTGCATGGAAATCACTTTGGTGTCTAGACTTTCCCTCACCGCACTCCAGAGGCCCTGACTCTCCAGGTCTGGGTGGGCCCAGGGAAAGGTCTACTGTACTGAGCTCTGCAGGCGGCTCTGATGTATGGGCTGGGAGGCTCTTGGAGAAACGTTGGCTTTGCAGGCACTATTTTCACCCCTTCTGGGCTGGGTCAGGTCCCAAGAACCTCCTCTCATCTCTCTCCTATTTCTGAAGAAGAAAAGCTGGCTCCCGCCCCTAATACTCTCTGCCCTCCAGAGCTGAAAGGGACAATCCGGTTTCAGTGACCAGCTCCCCGCCCCATCTGCCCCATCCCTTTTTTGAAATTTTATGCCTTTCTCACGTCAAGCTAAAAGTGGCAGGTTCCCTCAGTAATAGTGCCCACTTTTTCCATCCCATTTAGCTATAATCCATTTAGCTATAATGGTTGGATTATAAAACTGGCTGAGTTTTTTCAGTTTAGTTTCCGAATGTCAGAACTACAGCCAGAACTGGGAGAGAGGTTGTCTTCCGTTTTTCCCTGCGTTCCTTTATCTCTGCAGGTTTTACAGGATTTATAGCTAAATGGGATGGAAAAAGTGGGCACTATCATTGAGGGAACAGCATTGGTTAAATATGGTGGGACATTTTGACCCCCTGCAGCCAAAGCCATCAAGAAAAAGTGGATAATGCCTCTGATGTCCTTGCCGGGAGTGCTTTTGCCCTGTGATTTTTGTGTGAAAATCTCGTAAAGTGGACAGTTCAATATTTATCAGAAAAATCAGGGAAAACTTGTGTCATGTGGCTTATTTTAGCAAGAATGTAGGATAGAAGAAACACAAAATAATGTAAGAGTTCCATACATAGTTGGAGACGTGAGTTTAATCCAATTCCTGGCATAAAGTAGGCATTCAGCATATATTTGTTGACTAAATGAATATATTTTTAATAGGCCCAAGCTCTATTCCTGGCTGTATAATATAGACATATGAGATGCACAGATAATTTCTATTTATACCTCTTTGGAGAGCTGTGACAGTTTTAAAAATCTCAATGAAGCTACTATTTGGTCACATGATGACCTACCACGATTGTTAGGAACCTACAGCTGCCCGGTCTCATGGACAGTTATCAGCCACTCCCAGCCTGACCCAAAATGCATAGGTTAGTCGGCAGTTAATCGTTAATAAGATACTGCTGAGGCCTCAGAGAACTTTTGAATCTTTTAGTGTTTGGCTAATAATGGTGTCTTGTGATAGCTGGCTTGCATGTATTAATATTGGGGAAAAGATGTGAATTTGCTAATAATTAAAATAAAAGTGAAGCCACTCAGACATACTATACATATGGAAACTAAAGATGTTGGAATAGTAATAAGTAACCAGAGAATCCCAGTATACTGAATAGATGTTTCAGTGGTTTGATGGTAGTTGATGGTATCATTCAAGAAGACACCACATCCAGGAGTGAATGTAGGATGCTGAATTTCAGGACATAAAACCTTGGGAATTTTGTGGTCATTGACATAAAGCCAATGAAACTAATGCTAGGCCCCATGGAGAAGCCCAGTGCCCTCATTCAATAGATGAGGAAACCACAGCTTTGGAAATATTCTTTCCCTCTAGGCTCCTTCACTCATTTTTTCTCCTCTTACATGGTAAGCTGTTAAGCATTCCATACTGTCTTCCCTCTTCCCACAATTATTGCTCAACACAGGGCTCAGTAGTCAGGATAACCTCACTGGCTCATATTCCATAGTCCCATTTATATAATATTAATCCTACGACTTAAAAAAAAAAAAAAGCAACAGAATCGTATTATCAAGCTCCTAGTCCAAGAGTCTTTCACTAAGCCAAATTTATATGGTGTTCCCCTCAAAATTGTTGGAAAGTTGTTAGAAAAAACTTTTTACTCCATTCCTGTCATTAACAGTCTAGACCAGGGGTTGGTAAACTTTTTCTGTAAAGGGCCAATAGTAAATGTTTTTGTAGGCCATGGGTTTTTGTCCTAACTACTCAACGTTAACTGTTGTAGTGTGAAAGCAGCTGTGGACAATATGTAAATAAATGGATGTGACTGTATGCCAATAAAACTTTATCTATAAAAAGACGCTGGGTACAGAGGCAATCACTATATTCCCAGCTACCTGGGGAGCTGAGGCAGAAGGATGGCTTGAACCTAGGAGTTGGAGGCCAGCTTGGGCAACACAGTGAGACCTTCATCACTAGTAAAAAAACAAAAAACAAAAGCCACTGTGGGTCAGGAGCTTTGGCCCACACAGGTTGTAGTTTGTCAACACGTAACATTGAAAAATGCCACTTCCCTGCATGGCCAAGATGAGGAACAAATTTTGCACATCAGTAATTAAAGCTGATAATATTTATTTTACTACCTGGATAGATTTACTACTGGGTTGCTGGGGGGAAGCCCGATGAGTTATGTGCTTGATTTTTTGGTCTGAATGTTCTGTGAAGGAAAGCAGAAATGATCATTAACCCAAAATCATGTGATGTAGGAATAGCATGCTATTTCTAATAAAAGACTTTTGAAAATAAAGACACTGTTAATTTAGAGTTATATTTGCACAATGGTCGGATAACTGGCTGAGTTTTTTCAGTTTAGTTTCTGAATGTCAGAACTACGGCCAGAACTGAGAGAGAAGTCGTCTTCTGTTTTTTCCTGCTTTCTTTTATCCCTGCAGGTTTTCTTTTTCTGTGAGCATCCTTCATGCTTTGTGTCTCCACCTGCCTTTGCCCTACGTGACCCAGACTTTTTCTTTTTCTTTTGAGATGAGTCTTGCATTGTCACCCAGGCTGGAGTATAATGGTGCGAGTCCGGCTCACTGCAACCTCTGCCTCCTGGGATCAAGCGATTCTCCTGCCTCCTGAGTAGCTGGGATTACAGGCACCTGCCACCACACCCAGCTAATTTTTTGTATTTTTAGTAGAGAGGGGGTTTCACTATGTTGGTGAGGCTGGTCTCGAGCCCCAGACTTCTTATTGCCCACAGATCCCCAACAAACTTGCTTATCCCAGTTCATAGTCTCAGGACCAGCTCTCAAAACTCATCTGAGAAACTAATTACAACTGAAGCATAGATTGTAAAAATAGTTTTAGGCATTCTTCTTTGGGAAAAAAGATGGCTCAGGCTGGTCTCCAAAGAGAAGGCTCACACATTTCCCCCATTGCCTTGTTAATTGTCACCAAGAGATCAGGAATTTCTCTGTAAGGCTCAGCAAATGCTAGTCCATGCTGCCTCAAGACCTTTGATAACTGCTTAAACTATTAATAACAGTTGCCTGAAAGATTCAGACTTCTTTCTACCTCTGCCTCCATTGAACCTTTGGCAATCTGGGGTCTCCATAACTTTCTTGATGGAACCACCACCAAGCCCCTTCTGTAGGCCTCTGATGGAGGTGGGAGGTGCCTCACATGGCAGCATAAAGTAGTAATTAAGGACTCTGGAGTCACTGCGGAGGCTCAGATCCCTGCTGCAAATTGTGAGGTCTTAGGTGAGTCACTAAATTGCTCCACACCTCAGTTTCTTGTAAAAATGGTACTAACAATGATGAAAACATGTATCTAATAGGTTACTTGGGAAGATTAAATGAAGCAATAGGCATAAAGCCAGGGCTTGGTACACAAGTACTCAGTAGATGTCAGTTATTGTGATTCTCAGACAGAAATGAGATGAAAGCATCAGCATATTTTTTTTTCTTTTGAGATGGAGTCTTGCACATTGTCACCCAGGCTGGAGTGCAGTGGTGTGATCTTGGCTCACCGCAACTTCCGCCTCCCGGGTTTGGGTAATTCTCCTGCCTGAGCCTCTTGAGTAGCTGGGATTGTAGGCGCCTGCCACCATGCCTGGCTAATTTTGTATTTTTAGGAAAAACGAGGTTTCACCGTGTTGGTCAGGCTCATCTTAAACTCCTGACCTCAGGTGGTCTGCCCGCTTCAGCCTCCAAAAATGCTGGGATTACAGGTCTGAGCCACGGCACCTGGCTCAGCATCAGCATAATTTAAATTGAACTACATTTTGGTTACTCTGGCTATAGGTAGATTGGCATTTAACAATTAGCATTGCTTAAAGACACTGGAATGCAGGCTCCCTGGCCCGTGAAAGGAGCATGGTTTGGGAATCTGACCCACTTGGATTTGCACACTGCTCCTCCCTACTAGCTCTCTGACCGTGATCAGGCAACATTACCGAGTTTACCCTTTATAATTTTTATCTACGTACAGCTGGTATGGACAGTATGCCATGGGGGAATGACGGTGAAATGGCCAGTTCTTTTTATTTTAACAATGGCCTGAGATGTCCTCAGTTTATAAGTATCTGTGGAGTTCTCGCAAGGCATTAGGCCTGGTGTCAGTATCTTATACGTTGGGATAATTAGTTAGGGAAATATTTTTGGAGAGAAGAACATCTTGTTTCTAAGCAAGCTGTCTGCTCTGTGTGCACACAAGGCTGGTCCTGGATATTATATCTCTGGCAGTTTGGTCCAACGAGCACAGAATGCAAAAAAAAAAAAAAAAAAAAAAAAAAATTCAACCTAGATTCTTGACTCTGTTAGTGACTCCCTGGATCTCTGTCTTGTCCTATAAGAGTGGACTGGCATTTTCTACGTGTATTTCCTAAGGATTCTTACAGTTGTAAAGTATGACCTTTGTGTGCATAGGGGAGTGATATGCATGACTTATGTTCCTACACTGACCTGGCAAGAGGCATCCAACCGTCCAGTGCTGTCAAGGGAATGCTAATTGGTGGGAATAGTTTCTTTGCTTCTAACATTGCAGGGTGAGTGGCAGTAAGGATTTTGTCTTTGTGGTTTTATTTTTGTTCCCCTCCTTTTGTTTTGACTAACATATGGCCTAGTAAAACATGAACAGTATACAAATGAAGAAAACATTCTGTGTGACTCAAAAACTGGCATTTTTTGCTGTTATCGACGAAGGAGCTTGTTTGGAGAACAGGAAATACCAGAGGTTCGTGGAAGTGGAGAGCATGACTCACCTAAACAAGCATAGGGCCCGCCCCACCCACCTACCATATTCGCAGGTTGTCAGTAGTTCATGCGTGTCATGTGTAAATGCACAAAATCTTTCCCTACTTTTAACATGAGTATAAGGAAAACCCGACTTGGCTGGACACTTCAGTAAAAGGCGTTACTGATTTTTACACATAGACACAGTCTGAATTGATGACCTGTTCAGTCATTTAACCAATTGACTTCATCAATAACCAGTTAGTGACTTTATTGAGAGGTTCTCCATGGATCAAACAATTCAAACCATCATATATAATTAGATATGATACTGTTAATTATAGATACAAACAAATTTAAGTAAAATATCTCAATATCTCTTTAAAATGTCCATTTCACAGAAATTTGATTTAGGATGACAATTAATGTAATTCTGTCAAAGCTACATAGAAAAGTGGCACCATATGCAATTAAAAAAAAAAGCAATACCCAAACATTTACTTTAGGGTTAGGCTCTGAACTTTGAAATAGCTATAAAATGGTATAAGTGATAAAACTGGCCCTTCCTGTTGGAGGTGATATTAACTGTTACCAAGGAACTGGTAATAAATACATTATGAAATCTCATAAATCAACATTAGCAAATATAGCCCTCAGCAAACCACCTTTCAATGACTACTGTAATGATTAATAAGAATGTGAAGTCCAATTAATATGCTGATTTTTTTACTCTTGAACTTCATCTAGTTCATTAACATAGAAAATATTTCATCCCTCCCATCTTCAGTCTAAACCTTAATCCTAATCTTTCTCTTCAGTTTCTGATTGTTTCCACCTCAAAAATCTGGCCAATCCCACAACCCCTTTAATTGTCATTTCATTTCTTTCCTTCCTTCTACCACTAAGTTTCTGGAGTTGCCTGAGGCCACAGGAAATTAAAGTGACTGTCCTAGTCACCCAGTTAAAAAACTGTGGAGCCAGATCTCAGCTCATTTCTTTCGCTTGGCATCATCTTTAAGTATCCTTCCTCCACCCTTTTCTTCTGTAGCACATGCCCTCCAGTATAGTATGTAAAGTGATTTTTTTTTTTTTTTTTGAGATGGAGTCTGGCTTTGTTGCCCAAGCTGGAGTGCAGCGGTGTGATCTCGGCTCACTGCAACCTCCACCTCCCGGGTTCAAGCGATTCTTCTGCCTCAGTCTCCCGAGTTAGCTGAAACTACAGGCGCCTACCATCACACCAGGGTAATTTTTTGGTATTTTTAGTAGAGATGGGGTTTCACCATATTGACCAGACTGGTCTCGAACTCCTGACCTTGTGATCCACCCACTTTGGCTTCCCAAAGTGCTGGGATTACAGGCATGGCCGTAAAGTAATGTTTTTTCAGGATAAGTTGGTCTCAAGCCCCTCTCTATTCTCCTATCATTACTCTAGCTTAGATCTTCCTTACCTTTTGCTGAAGTACTTCACGCATTTTCCAGTCGATCTCTTTGTCTCTTGCTTCTCTGCTTTACACAACTGCCAACAAGCCCTCTTCAAATTGCAGCTCTGTTCGTGGCATTCGTCGGAACAAAATCCCCCCGGGTTTCTCACTGCTTACTAAATACAGTTCAGACTCCTTACTACAGAATTCAAAGTCGCCCCCAGTCTACTTCTCCAGCTTTACCTTTATTTTTGGTTTGATTATGCTCTATTCAAAATGAGAACAGGCCTGAAGCTTCGTATTTCCTCAGTCTGATTGGGCTCTTCTGGGACACTTTCAGTTGTTCCAGTTGCACAAGTCTGCTTGGAATGTGGGGGCAGGAGGGCTTTCCGTAAACCTCACCCGGGGCTTGCAGCAGTCCTGGAGACCCACTTGATGGGGTGCCAGTGAGTCCCACCTCTGCCCATTTCTGCTCTCCTGGCCACTCAAGATTCAGCTTAAATACTAATTCCTTCATGAAACAGTCCTTTATGTGGGCTCCTCTCATATGACTGACTTTGCCATTTCCTACTGTAAATGTCTATGCACGTGTCACATCTCCCCTTCTATGCTGTAAGTTCCTAGAGCAGCTCCATAACAGTGTCTTAAAACAGGAGTATCTGGCTGGGCGCGGTGGCTCACGCCTGTAATCCCAGCACTTCGGGAGGCCAGCGTGGTGGATCCTTGAGCTCAGGAGTTTGAGATCAGCCTGGGCAACATGGTGAAACCCCATCTCTACAAAAAATACAAAAATTATCTGGGTGTGGTGGTGGGTGCCTGTAGTCCTAGCTACTAGGGAGGCTGAAGTGGGAGGGTCACTTGACCCCAGGAGGTGGAGGTGGCAGTGAGCCGAGATTGCACTGCTGGACTCCAGCCTAGGTGACAGAGGGAGACCCTGCCTCGAAAACAAACAAACAAACAAAAATAAACAGAAAACCCCCAGTAGTATCTGAAGAATTGTCATGAGGTATGGCACAAATAATTTATTATTAATAACAGTTCGAAGTACACTGGCTTTACTTTAAAAGGGGAATTGTATGGTATGTGAATTATATTTCAAAGCAGCTGTTATAAAAATAATAGTTCAAATCCTAATATTTATCTTGTTTTTTTGTTTGTTTTGTTTTTCGTTTTTTGATAGAGGGTCTCATTCTGTCTCCCAGGCTAAAGTACAATGGTATGATCATGGCTCCCTGCAGCCTTGATCTCCTGGGCTCAAACAATCCTTCTACCTCAGTCTCCCAAGTAGCTGGGATTATAAGCATATGCCATCATACCAGATAATTTTAAAATTTTTGTTGAGACAGAATCCTATGTTGCCTAGGCTGGTCTTGAACCCCTGGGCTCAAGAGATCCTTCTTCCTCAGCCTCCCAAAGTGCTGGGATTACTGGTGTGAGCCACCATACCCAGCCCGAATCCTAATATTAACAAATGATTTTAAGTTACTTAAAAATAATTTTAAGCGGGACCTGGTACAGCATGGCAGATGTAGCATGGACACATTTATTTCCTCAGTTTCTCTGGAATTTTCTTCTGAATTTCGTCTTTAATTTCAACACTCTGGGAGGCTGAGGCAGGAGGATCGCTTGAGCCCAGAGGTTCAAGACCAGCCTGGGCAACATAGTGGGATTCTGTCTCTATAAAAATTTAAAAATTAGCTGCTGTGGTGGTACGTGAATTTAAATGGCAATAAATAAGAACTAAGGAGAATAAGCTCAAAATAGTGATAAGACTGGAAGAGGGACCTATCAAGAGAAGGCAGATTTCAACATATTTTTGGAAGATGGTAAATTGATAGAAGAAGATACTTGCTTTAGTAATAAAGAAGTAGGTGACTTCTTGTGAAAATTAGGACAAAATGGAAAATATACCTTACTGTAGGCATTGGAGAGCAAGCAAGAGAGTAGGGGAATATTGAACCAAGGTCTAGTAGAAGACAAAATTCTTTTTTTTCCCCCCAAGACGGAGTCTTGCTCTGTCACCCAGGCTGGCATGCCAGTGGCGTGATCTCGGCTGACTGCAACCTCCAATTCCAGGTTCAGTTCAAGCGATTCTCCTGCCTCAGCCTCCCAAGTAGCTGAGATTACAGCATGTGCCACCATGCCTGGCTAATTTTTGTAATTTTAGTAGAGACAAGTTTCACCATGTTGGCCAGGCTGGTCTCGAACTCTTGACCTGGTGATCCACCCGCCTTGGCCTCTCAAAGTGCTGGGATTACAGGCATGAGCCACTGCACCCAGCCAGAAGACAAAATTCTAAGAGGAGAGTTCTGGGAGGCATTTTCCCATTCCAGAAGAGGTAACTAAGAAGTGAGGCTGAGCAGTGTGGGGCCCATGGAACAGAGGGTCTTAAACATCTACCCCTCAACACACATGCACTTTGACTCTGGATCACAAAGAGCTGCACTGTAGGAGACAGTGAACCAGAGAGTGACCTGCTCTTGCAGGGACTGCAGGCCAGTTTCAAATCATTACAGTTCTGAAGCTGGATTAAAGTAGTCCTGACTTACTTATGCCCCCAGCAAATATAACTGTATTACTCTTTTACGGAGGAAGGGAATATTATCCTGGACCTCAAATTAACTTCATAAATAATTTTTCAAATGCAATTTCCATCCTGCAAAAAACAAATAACCAAGAAAGTAAGAAAGCATGAATGAGAACCACATTATAGTAAAAATGCTAAAAACCAAAGAAAGAGGAAACCTTAATAGTAGTCAGGGAAAAAGACTGATTATCTTCAAAGGAATAACAACTTGACTCACAGATGACCTTTCAGCAGAAACAATGAGAACTAGAAGATGATGAAGTATCATCTTTAAAGTGCTAAGAGAAAATAATCACCAACATAGAATTCTGTACCCAGCAAACATATCTTTCAAGAATGAAGGTGAAATAAAGACATTTTCTGTTAAAAACTTACAGCAGCAGATTCACACTAATTGGGTAGAAGAAAATCGATCCCAGAATAGCAAGTCAGAGATGTGAAAAGAAATGAAGAGCAATGTAAACAATAGTAATAATATCTTATTTATTTATTTTTTGAGATGAAGTTTCACTCTCATTGCCCAAGTTGGAGTGCAATTGTGTGATCTGGGCTCACTGCAACCTCTGCCTCCCAGGTTCAAGTGATTCTACTGCCTCAGCCTCCTGAGTAGCTGGGATTACAGACACCTGCCACCACACTCAGCTAATTTTTTACATTTTTAGTAGAGATAGGGTTTGACTATGTTGGCCAGGCTGGTCTCAAACTCCTTGACCTCAGGAGATCCACTTGCTTCAGCCTCCCAAAGTGTTGGGATTACAGGCGTGAGCCACCATGCCGGGCTAATAATGTCCTATGTAACTTGCAATATCTACAAAATTAAAATATACCACAACAGTGGGAAAATAATCAAGAAGGAATATATATATATATGAGAACACACACACATATGTATACACACACACACACACACACACACACACACACATACACATATATATATATATATATATATATATATATATATATATACACACACATATATATAAACACACACAGATGTAGATATCGTGTTTTGAGGTCCCTGAATTCTGGAATTGTCTAGGTAGAGAGTAAAGGCACAAGTAGTATTAGATGACTATTATTGGATAAGTTAAGGATGCATACTGTAATTTCTTGGGTAGCCACAAGAGGATGATAAGTGTTTGTATACACCTAATAATATATTATAGTTTTAAAATGAATTAAAATTTTTGACAAAAATTGGGCACTGTGGCTTATCCTTGTAATGCCATGTAATCCCAGCACTTTCAGAGAATGAGAGGGGAAGGATTATTTGAGCCCAGGAGTTCAAGACCAGACTGGACAACAAAGTGAGAGTCATGTCTCTACACACACACACACACACACACACACAATTAGCTGGGTGCAGTGGCGTGTGCCTATACTCCCACCTACTTAGGAGGCTGAGGCAGGAGGATCCCTGAGCCCAGAGTTTGAGGCTGCAGTGAGCTATGATTGCACTACTGTACTCTAGCTATAAAGTCTCAACCAATTTCAGACTTGAAATCATTACTTAATTGTTCTGTTCATAGGATGAGTAAGCTAGACCTCAATAACAAAAAAATAAGTGACAATCAGCATCACAGATGAAAAAGGATCTTACAATAGGTTGTACAATATTAAAAATATTTAGCTCTGTGATTTGGTTTGATTAAAAGAATGTGGTGGAATTGGCAATGTAGCACTTCTGAGCATCAAGAGACCTCTCTCTCTCTCTCCTCCGTTCTTGGAGACTCTGCCACTGCCGCTGGGAATAATAGCAACTTGGAGCTTGAGACCATGTAGAACAGAACTAAGTTAGCCCAGCTGTCTCTGCTATGGCCCCAAGTATGTGAGAAACGGCCTAAATCAACAAAGCTGCTTAACTAACCTGTAGCTAATTGCAGAAGCACACGTGAACCCTGGCAAGACTAGCTCAAATCAGGAGAAATATGCAGCCATCCCCTAGACTTGTGAGAAATGTGTAGCTGTTTTGGGTGGCTTGTAATGTAGTAATAGCTAAATGATGCAAGCAGTAAGTCAAGAAAAAACAAGGTATAAAGATTGAAAAGAAAAAAAATCTGTAGTTATTTGCAGATGCTAAATAGTATATACAGAAAATCCAAGGGTATCCATAGATATATTATTGGAATTAGTGAGTAAATTTAGCAAAGCCATGGATCTGAAATGCTAAAACTCAACTGCATTTCCATAAAACAAACAAAATAACTAAGAAAACCTTTTACACAATATCAAATCATATGTGGCACATAGAAATAAAACTAACAAAATGTGTGCCAAATTTCTCATGTAAAATTATAAATCATTGGCTGTGTGTGGTAGTTCATGCCTGTAATTCCAGCACTTTAGAAGGCTGAGGCAGGGGGATTGCTTGAGTTCAGCAGTTGAGACCAGCCTGGGCAATATGGCGAAAACCTGTGTCTACTAAACAAAAAATTAGCTAGGCCTGGTGGCGTGTGCCTGTAATCCCAGTTACTTGGGAGGCTGAGGCAGGAGAATAGCTTGAACCCAGGAGGCAGAGGTTGCAGTGAGCTGAGATCACGCCACTGCACTCCAGCCTAGGTGACAGAGCGAGACTCTGTCTCAAGTATAAATCATTATTTAGAGACAAAACGGAATAAATAAAGAAATGGAAGGATATGCCATGGATTGAAAAAGTCGATATTGTAAACATGATGATTCCTTTCAAATTCACTTATAAATTAAAGATAATTCCAAAGAAATCCCAAATCCCAATAGTTTTAATATTATTAGTATAATTTAAAGACAGGGTCTCATTCTGTCACTCAAGCTGGAGTGTAGTGGCACAATCCAGAGCTCACTGCAGACTTGACTTCCTGGGTTCAAATGATCCTCCCACCTCAGCCTCCCAAGTAGCTAGGACTACAGGTGCATGCTACCATGCCTGGCTAATTAAAAAAATTTTTTCGTAGAGATGGTGTCTCACCATGTTGCCCAGGGTAGTCTCCAACTCCTGGCCTGAAGGGATCCTCCTGCCTTGGCCTCCCAAAGTGCTGAGATTACAGGCATGAGCTGCCATGCCTGGCCCTCCAACATCTTTTGTTTTTCAGGGGTTGACTGATTCCATAATATGCAAAGGACCCAAACTAATGAAGTTTTGCTTGGGGAAGAAAACAAATGTTGGAGGACTTGTCCTGCCATATACTGAAGCCTGTTATAAATGTATAGTATTTAAGACAAAGAAAAACAAATATATCAATTAACAAAATAGAGAATCTGGAAACAGACCCATGAACACTTGACTTATGTAAATGGTAGTATTTTAGAGCACTAAGAATATAATGGCCTTTTTATTGAATGGGGCTGAGATAATTGAATAACCCTATGGAAAACATGAAAATTGACCCTTACTGCACACCATTCACAAAATCAGTTCTGGGTGGTTTGAAGAATGGTGGGTGAAAGGCAAAACAATAATGCTCCCAGGAGATTCTAAAGTCAAATATTTCTGTGGCCTTGGGGTAGGAAAAGTTTTTTTTTTTTTTTTTTTTTTTTTTTTTTTTTTTTTTTGTTGTTTTGGGAGAAAAACGAAACAAAAGCTGTATTTGAATTGTTGAAATAAAATTAAAATCAACCGAAAAAAGT
>CAUYUD010040855.1:0-31075 GCA_963575295.1 Alouatta caraya
TGGGCATGGTGGCACGTGCCTGTAGTCCCAGCTGCTCGGGAGGCTGAGGCAGGAGAATTGCTTGAACCCAGGAGGCGGAGGTTGCAGTGAGCCGAGGTCGTGCCATTGCACTCCAGCCTGGGTAACAAGAGCTAAAAACTCCGTCTCAAAAAAAAAAAAAAAAAAGAGTGAATTATTCTACTTTCTCCTTTAATTCCTACATTTCTAGCAGGAAATTGGAAAACAGTGAAAAACCAATGCTTAAGGTGTACTTTATAATCCTATCACGGCAATTGCGTCCTGATTTCAGGAAGCAGATGCTGAGACTGAGTTAGACATATAAAAGATTTATTGGCAGTGAGACCTGTGAAGGTAAAAGGTAGGAAGCAGGATCAAGTAAGGGGAGCTGTGAGACAGTAGGAGCAAAGACCGTCCACTAGAGAAATCACATTTAGGTGCAAATGGTTAGGTTCTTGTTCCACAGTCTTGCTCAATCATTGACTGAGCTTACCTCAAAAATATATGACCTTGACTCAAAAGCTGAGGCAGAACTGAAGAGGTTAATAACAGGAGGCTGTCAGTTGGCCACCCTCCTCCTTGAATAGGGACCTGTGTGGCTGGCTCATCTCTGTGTCTGCCACACACGGTAGACTCCTATTGATTACCTTGTGGATATGGCTGTTATATTGATATTGGTTGTACATTTGTTACATATAATATATGAGGGGGCTTCAAAAACTTTGTGGAAAAGATGGAATTACAAGATAAAAATGTAAACTTTATTTCTCAATGTAAGTTTAGGATACTTTTGGAAGTGAAGATAACAGCCATTTAGTTCATCCCTAAAGAACCAAGTATCCTGTTAATTTAACCATGTCAATGCAGTTTTTCTTACATGGTTAACTGAAAAAAAATGAGTGTCCTTTGAAGATTTTTAAAAATTAAGAAATAAAAAGAAGCCAGGAGAAGCCAAATCAAGACTGTAAGATAAATTCCTACTCATTTCTCATTGAAACGCTCTCAAAATTACCCTTGTGGATGAGAGGAATGAGCAGGAGCATTGTCATTGTGGAAAAGGACTTTGTGATTAAGTTTTAAGTTTTCTTGTGTATTTTTCTGACTTTGACTCACATTCTCAAAACACTCATAATAAGCAGATGGTACTGTTATTTGGCCCTCCAGAAAGTCAACAACAAAATGCCTTGAGCATCTTTTATTTTATTTTACTTTATTTTATTTTATTTTATTTTATTTTTGAGACGGAGTTTCTTGTTGTCCAGGTTGGAGTGCAATGGTGCCATCTTGGCTCACTGTAACCTCCGCCTCCTGGGTTCAAGCAATTCTCCTGCCTCAGCCTCCCGTGTAGCTGGGATGACAGGCAGGCACCACCATACCTGGCTAATTTTTGCATTTTTAGTAGAGA
The DNA here is from genome assembly GCA_963575295.1 of Alouatta caraya. Lineage (NCBI taxonomy): Eukaryota > Metazoa > Chordata > Mammalia > Primates > Atelidae > Alouatta > Alouatta caraya. The sequence continues at coordinate 1,403 of CAUYUD010040855.1, forward strand.
TGGGCTTTTGTCATATTGGTCAGGCTGGTGTTGAACTCCCGACCTCAGGTGATCCGTCGGCCTCAGCCTCCCAAAGTGCTGGGATTACAGGAGACCAGGTCTTGAGCATCTTTAAAAACTTGCTTCCATGACATTTGCTCTAACTGGTTTACTTTTGCCTTGACTGCACCATTTCCATCTCTTAGTAGCTATTGCTTTGATTGTGCTTTGTTTTCAGAATCTTACTGGTAAATCAATGTTTCATTTCCTGTTATAATCCTTCAAAGAAATGCTTCAGGATGTTGATCCCACTTGTTCAAAATTCCAAAGAAATTTCTGCTCTCGTCTGCAACTCATCTGTGTACAATAGTTGGGGTACTCATAAAGTGGAAAGTTTGCTCACTTTTAACTTTTCAGTCAGAATTGTGTAAGCTGAACCAACTGAGATGTCTACAGTGTTGGCTTTTCTGTTGTGAATTGTCAGTCCTCTTCAGTTAGGGAATGAACAAGATTAATTTTTGCATCACAAATTCATGTGGATGGTCTGCTGCTACAGGCTTCTTCTCCAATATCATCGCACCTCTTCTTAAGACGAGTTATTTGTTTGCAAACTGCTACCCTTTTGGGAACATTGTCCCTATAAATTTTTTATAAAGTGTTAATGATTTCTCCATTCTTCTACCCAGACTTCAACACAAATTTGATGTTTGATCTTGCTTAAATTTTAGCAGAATTCACGTTTTCCTGATAGGGGCTCTTCTCAAATTGATATCATCCTTCTTGGTGCTTTAAACTAGATCCTGTTCAGACATGTTACAACAAGTCAGTATGAGTTTATTTTGCTGTAAAAGAATGTGAAATCCATACACAGTTTTTTTATAATGTGAACTTTCCATGAACTTTTTGAATATCTCTTGTATAAGGACAAAAGTGACCGTGAGTTAAAGAAAGACAAATGTTCATCGAGTTCATCGTAAGAAGTCACTTAGTCAATTTTTTTATGATCATAAATCTACAGGAACATGTATCTTACCTTGAATAAGTCATATTGCATAGGAATAAAAACATCACAGAGAAAAAGAAATAGAATGTGTGTATTCAGAACTATGTCTAAATATACCGAATGCATTACAGACCAGGTTGGAATTAGGCCTATCTAGAGAATCACACAGTTAAAAGCCTTACCAATCAGGAAAGCTGAACCTTGTAAAAGTCCCACTGCAGTGGTGGCATTTAGCTTGGTCACACACTATATGGATGGCTATGTTTCACACACAAGACAAAGTTACGTTACCTCCTGAAACCATCCTCTGACACAATATTTACTCTGCGATTGGTAATTATTCATTGGAAAGTACTCTATAGAAGTCATTTCTCATCTGCTTCAGTATAGTCTGTTTATACAATATTCAAAAATTTAAATCATAAAATAACTTAATAATTAACACTTGGTGACTACTTAATGAATTGACTTGAAATGAAATTTTAAGATCAATGATACTTTAAAATGAGGCCTCATTGAACATCCTACTGGGAAGCTGAGAAAAATTTTAAATTATAAGTCTAAATTAACAAAGAACTAAAGAGGATAACAAAAAAGTAAATGACTGTCAGGGACATTTAGAGGCAAGTGAAATATTGCTAGGGATTAAAATATATAACAATAAGTAAAAAGAGTTAAAAATGAACACACACCCTCCAGAAGGCAGCTGTGAACAGGGTTTATCCAAATGTGATAAAATATTGAAACAAGTATCACCCATGTTTCCCTCTTTTGTTCCTCATCTTTATCGCTTCTTCTGACCATCTTACCACCCTGGAAACTCAACGCCTTCACATTGCACACTACAACACCCTACTCAAGTTTGAATAGTTCACCTCTCCCGTAGCAATACCCTTTCCAATTCTTTCTATAACCTGGCACACTAACAGACAGCACATTAACACAAGGAAACAGTGTTGTTTAATGGCAGAAGAATCCAGGTTAAAAGATTCTCTTCAATTATAATTACAGAGAGGTAAGTATATCATATACTGAAGATATCATAGGACGGTCACAGGCATTATTCTTCCACTAAGAGTACACTACTCAGGTAAGTTTATAGAATAGTGCAACAAAGTATCTATTTACAGCTGGCTGTAACACCAGGGCACCAATGCTACTCATATCTCAATAAAATGCAAAACACCCACACAACTCTTCCTACTCTACCCTTTTCGTTTTAACATATAGAATTAGAATAACCCAATTATGTAGATCAATTGTTTGAATGAAAGGATCAGCTCATATAAATTAGCGATGTATTTGAGAAAACATTTGCATTGCTCATTATTCCAGTCCAGAATTAGACACATTGGAATGAATTTAAGCAGACATGTGTCTATGCCACTTTGAAGAAAACAGATACCAATAAACTAAATACACTTACACAACATATGCCAATGATATTTCAACATATACTTGCACAATTTTCAAGTGTAATAGATCAATATTCAAATATCCAGCATTTTATATTATCTATGTATGTATATTTGTATACATATGGAACAAAAGATAAAATATATTAAATGTAAGTGTTCAAAGTGGAGTCAAAATTACGATCAACTTAAATTTTGCAAGAGTTAACTTCCTCCTTAAAGTGGCAAAATATGGCAAGAAAAACATGGCTGTAATCCTGGCTCTTCAACTTCCTAGCTATGGAAACTTAGACAAACTGTGAGATGGAAATAAGAACGTGCACAATGCATAAGCTTGTTGTGAGGATTAAGTAGGTTAATACATAAAATGTGCTTATGACAATGTATCAATATTTATTCAGGAAAATTAGCAAACTACACAATCTAGATGCAGAAAATGACCCATTTATTGACGTATGTAGATTTTTCAAAGACTAGTTCAATTATCTATGTTTTGTCAGAGACTAGAAATGTATAATGTTCAAACCTTCTCTGGTATCTATTTTCTTTCCTTTTTTTTTCTTTTTTTTTTTTTTTTTTTGACAGTCATTCTCTGTTGCCAGGCGCCAGGCTGGAGTACAGTGGCGCAATCTCAGCTCACTGCAACTTCCGACTCCTGGGTTCCGGGTTGAAGCAATTCTCCTGCCTCAGCCTCCCAAGTAGCTGGGACTACAGGTGCATGCCACCAAACCCAGCTAGTTTTTGTATTCTTTCGTAGAGACGGGGTTTCACCATGTTGGCCAGGATGGTCTCGATCTCCTGACCTTGTGATCCGCCCGCCTCGGCTTCCCAAAGTGCTGGGATTACAGGTGTGACCCACAACGCCAGGCCTCTGATATCTATTTTCTAAAATTATCTTAGCAATTTCACTTCTTGGTAGGAAAAACAGCATCCTCTTTCAGTACCTAATTTGTGTACTTTAATGCACATGGAGGAGATTATTTACTAATTGCAGAAAGTGGCGGTATTTTGGTTAGGCCAAGCGTCCCTGAGGAGAAAGAAAAAGGATAATTAAGAGAACTTATGTCTATTACCCATCAGGTTTCCTTGGACCAGTTTGAACCACATTGATTACAAAAGTAAAGGCTAGAAGCTGATAGAGCTATTTTCCTAAAATACTTGACAAGATTCTAAGAGAAGAATAAATTCCAGAAAGTACTCTATTTTAAGAAAAACTTTGAGGAAAACTCCAAGCACGTTCTCCCTGCCTCTGCATTGAAATCAGCAGCATGCTATCACGTTATAAATCACAAGACAACGCCCTTAGCAAGGACTGTGTTATTTCCACCATAGATGCCATCCACCATGTCAGCAGAGTGGCTTTGTGGAGTGATTTTATGCACTATGGATGTCAAAAATGGTAGATGCTATATGAGGGACTGCAGATCATTCACTGATATAATACTGGTTTACAGGCATTTATGAGATACACCTTTATGGATTCCTAGATATAGCCAAGAAATACCTTGAGGCATTGCTTGAATATGAAGAGTGCTGTTGAGAAATCATAATTGGGGTATAAAAATAAATGTGATTTCACTTATGCCTCAAAGCTGATATTTCCTGGAGAATTGTAGATTTACATATGGTTATATGTAATTGGTCTAGTCATTTTGTTTAGATAATAGAACTATACACTGTCAGTTAGATCATGCCACAATAATTTTAGTGGTTTAAAATATATGGAATATATTTATACCTAAAGTAAATGTTTCTAATAGAAAAAGTACAATTATTTCAAACATTTTTAATTTGTGGAGTTCTTAAAATCCATGATTAAAGAAATGAAACAAAAACATCACAATATGTTAGTTTAATTAATACTATAAGAAAATGCTAAAATAAAAAATAAGTTACTTAATGATACAAACAGTTACCAATTGTAATCATCCTATTCTTCACATAAGACAAAAAAGTCAACTCAATATATTTGAAAAAACATTTAAAAAGGATTTTACTTTTAAAGAAAATTATAGTATACTCTTACCTCATGTTCTAGATATATTAATAGCATAATATCACAAGCCTCCTTCCACATCCCATCAAAACTTCTGTCCCATAACTTTCATTTGTAGCCATTAAGAAGTAATGAGAACTAGACACACATCCTCCGGACTGAAATAACTATAAGACTGAACAAAATACATGAAACAACAGTTTTTAGACATTGCATAATAGGCAGTGTTAAGATAAAGGAAAGAAATAAGGTGAGATCTAAGAATACCCCAGTGGCCTGAAGACGGTTTTTGGCCTCCAGTGCTGGAAAGACAGACCCAAACAAAGACTGGTAGTTTTCTTGAGTCAAGGAGGCACAGTTCAGGAAGAACAAGATAGCTGGAATTATTTAGGCAAATATCTGGAAAGAAGACACAGAGACAGCTGTGGAGGTCCTTTGTGTCTTCATGTAGCACCTGGGTACCCAGAGAATAGCCTATTGTCTGGGTTCACTGGGGAAGGCCTGGAGTTTTGTCTGTATGGGTAGGTCTGGTATTGTGTCAGCAGGGACAGGTTTGGGGCTTGGGTTCTCAGGTGTAGGCCTGGATCCTGCATCCCTGGGGTCCAGCCTGGAGATGGCATCCACTGAGGTGGACCTGTTGACTGGATCCATGGGGACTGGCCTGCAGCCTGGTTCTACAGCAATGGTCCTGGACCCAAGATCTGTACAGATGGGTCTCAAGCCTGGGTCCATGCAGGGCTGCATCCTGGATCCATGGGGACAGATCTGATTTTAGGGCAGACCATTAAACTGAGTTTGCATGGCCAGCTTAGGACTAGTTTATGGGACAGGCCTGAGTCCTGTCTGTGGGAGCTATCCTAGAGCCTGGTGTCATGTGGACCAGCCTGAAGCCTGGGTTCACAGGGGCCAACTTGGCAATATAGTGTGCTTAGAGCCTGGGGCTGTCAGTGCTGCTGAGGTGAGGATGAATTCTGGGGCTACAGAGGCCAATCTGGAGCCTGGGGCTGCAAGACTGACCTAGCACCAGGACTACTGGAATGGGTCTGGTGTTAGAGTCTGTGGCAAAGGGAGGTGGTTACTTCATGTTCCCTCCCCCATGCACAGGGTATCGCTCTCTACTCTCCACTACTCTCCACTCTGCGTTACTCAGACTTGCAGGAGGAGCAAATGGGCAGAGAATATAAAACTATCCTTCTTATTCTCTTCAATGCATCTTTTCTTATTTCTGTGATCTACCGAGATGCTGTAATATTTCACTAGATTCCTTAAATCCTGTGAAGGATTTTTTTTTTTAATGAACAGATAGTGGTTTAATTGAGGTTTCAGTGATGGGATGAGCGCTACAAAATCCTATTCTGCCTTCTTGCTAATATCAGTTTAAACATTATAAATTCATAAAACTAAACTTAAATAAGTTTGTCTCAGAAATAGAAATTATCATTACTTTTTTTTTAAGATCTTTATTTTATTATTATACTTTAAGTTTTGGGTTATATGTGCAGAACATGCAAGTTTTTTACATAGGTATGCATGTGCCATGGTGGTTTGCAGCACCCATCAACCCATCATCTACATTAGGTATTTCTCCTAATGCTGTCCTTCCCCTTACACCTCAACCCCTGACAGGCCCCAGTGTGTGATGTTCCTTTCTCTGTGCCCATATGTTCTCATTGTTAAACTCCCACTTACGAAAGAGAACATGTGGTGTTTGGTTTTCTGTTCCTGTATTAGTTTACTGAGAATGATGGTTTTCAGTGTTATTCATGTCCCTGCAAAGGAAACTAACTCATTCTTTTTTATGGCTGCATACTACCCCATGATGTATATGTACCACATTTTTTTAACCAGTTTAACATTGATGGGCATTTGGGTTGGATCTAAGTCTTTGCTGTTGTGAATAGTGCTGCAATAAACATATGGGTGCATGTCAAGGAGAACTACACTGCTCAAGGAAATAAGACAGGACACAAACAGATGGAAAAACATTCCATGCTCATGGTTAGGAAGAATCAATATTGTGAAAATGGCCATACTGCTCAAAGTAATTTATAGATTCAACGCTATCCCCATCGAGCTACCTATAACCCTCTTCACAGAACTGGAAAAAAAATCATCTTAAACTTTATATGGAATCAAAAGAGAGCCCACATAACCAAGTCAATTCTAAGCAAAAAGAACAAAGCTAGAGGCATCATGCTACCTTACTTCAAACTACACTACAAGGCTACAGTAATCAAAACAGCATAGTACTGGTACCAAAACAGAGATATAGACCAATGGAACAGAACAGAGGCCTCGAAGGCAACGCCACACATCTACAACCATCTGATCTTTGACAAACCTGACAAAAACAAGCAATGGGGAAAGGATTCCCTGTTTAATAAATGGTGTTGGGAAAATTAGCTAGCCACATGCAGAAAGCAGAAACTGGACCCCTTCCTGACAACTTACACTAAAATTAACTCCAGATGAATTAAAGACTTAAACATAAGACCTAACACCATAAAAACCCTAGAAGAAAACCTAGGTAAAACCATTCAGGACATATCCATAGTCAAGGAGTTCATGACTAAAACACAAAAAGCATTGGCAACAAAAGCCAAAACAGACAAATAGGACCTAATTAAACTCCAGAGCTTCTGTATAGCAAAATAAACAATTATTAGAGTGAACCGGCAACCAACAGAATGGGAAAGCATTTTTGCAATCTATCCATCTGACAAAGGGCTAATATCCAGAATCTACAAAGAAGAAAAACAGATTTACAAGAAAAAAACAGACAAACCCATTCAAAAGTGGGCAAAGGATATGAACAGACACTTTCCAAAAGAAGACATTTATGAGGCCAACAAACCATATGAAAAAATGCTCATCATCACTGGTCATTAGAGAAATGCAAATCAAAATCACATTGAGATACCATCTCATGCCAGTTAGAATGGCGATCATTAAAAAATCTGGATACAACAGATACTGGCAAGGATGTGGAGAAATAGGAACACTTTTACACTGTTGGTGGGAGTGTAAATTAGGTCAAACATTGTGGAAGACAGTGTGGCGATTCCTCAATGACCTAGAAACAGAAATTCCATTTGACCCAGCAATCCCATTACTGGGTATGTATCCAAAGGATTATAAATCAGTCTACTATAAAGACACATGCACATATATGTTGACTGTGACACTGTTTACAATAGGAAAGACCTGGAACCAACCCAAATGCCCATCAATGACAGAATGGACAAGGAAAATGTGGCACATATACAACATAGAATACTATGCAGCTATAAAAAGTGATGAGTTTGTGTCCTTTGCAAGGACATGGATGAATCTGGAGTCCATTATTCTCAGCAAACTGACACAAGAACAGAAAATCAAACACCACATGTTCTCACTTATAGGTGGGTGTTGAACAATGAGAACATATGGACACAGGGAGGGGAGCATCACACATTGGGGTCTGTTGTGGGGGAATAGGGGAAGGACAGCAGGGAGTAGGGGTTTGGGGAGGGATAACATGGGGAGAAATGCCAGATATAGGTGATGGGGGGGGTGAAGGCAGCAAACCACATTGCCATGTAGGTACCTATGCAACAATACTGCATGTTCTGTACATGTATCACAGAACCTAAAGTGCAATAAAATACATATATATATATATATGTATTTCATATATATATATGAAAAACAAACATATGGGTGCATGTGTCTTTACAGAAGAATGGTTTATAATCCTTTGGGTACACACCCACTAATGAGATTGCTGGGTCAAATGGTATTTCTAGTTCTAGATCCTTGAGGAATTGCCACACTGTCTTCCTCAATGGTTGAACTAATTTATACTCCCACCAACAGTGTAAAAGCGTTCCCATTTCAGAAAATAGGAATATCCTCTCCAGCCTCTGTTGTTTCCTGACTTTTGAATGATTGCTATTTTAACGGGCATGAGATGGTATTTCATTGTGGTTTTGATTTGCATTTCTCTAACGACCAGTGATGATGATCTTTTTTTAATATGTTTGTTGTCTGCATAAGTGTCTTCTTTTGTTGTCTTTTCATATCTTTCACCCACTTTTTGATGGGGTTGTTTGTTTTTTTCTTGTAAATTTGTTTACATTCCTTGTAGATTCTAGATATTAGTCCTTTGTCAGAGGAATAGATTGAAAAAAATTTATCCCATTCTGTACATTGCTGTTCACTCTGATGACAGTTCCTTTTGCTGTGCAGAAGCTCTTTAGTTTAATTAGATCCCATTTGTCAATTCTGGCTTTTGTTACAATTGTTGTTGGTGTTTTAGTTATGAACTCTTTGCCCATACCTATGTCCTGACTGGTATTGCCTAGGTTTTCCTCTAGCATTTTAATGGTTTTAGGTCTTACATTTAAGTCTTTAATCCATCTCGTATTAATTTTTGTGTAAGGGAGGGGTCCAGTTTCAGTTTTCTGCATATGGCTACCAGTTTTCCCAACATCATTTATTAAATAGGGAATCCTTTCCCCATTGCTTGCTTTTGTCAAAGATCAGATGGCTGTAGATGTGTGGTGTTATTTCTGAGGCCTCTGTTCTCTTCTATTGGTCTGTATACCTGTTTTGGTACCAGTACCATGCTGTTTTGATTACTGTAGCCTTCTAGTATAGTTTGAAGTCAGGTAGTGCAATGCCTCCAGCTTTGTCCTTTCACTCAGGATTGTCCTGGCAATAAGGGCTCTTTTTGGTTCCATATGAAATTTAAAGTAGCTTTTTCTAATTCTGTGAAGAAAGTTAATGGTGGCTTAATAGGAATACCATTGAATCTATAAATTTATTTGGGCAATAGACCATTTTCATGATATTGATTCTTCCTATTCATGAGCATGGAATGTTGTTCCATCTGTTTGTGTCCTCTTTTATTTACTTGAGCAGTGGTTCGTAGTTCTCCTTGAAGAGGTCCTTCACGTTCCTTTAAATTGTATTCCTAGGTGGTTATTCTCTTTGTAGCAATTGTGAATGGAAATTTGCTCAGGATTTGACTCTCTGTTTGTCTATTGTTTGTGTATAGGAATGCTTGTGATTTTTGCACATTGATTTTTGTATCCAGAGACTTTGCTAAAGTTGTTTATCAGCTTAAGGAGATTTTGGGCTGAGACAATGGGATTTTCTGTATTTCAAAAATATTTACAATCAACTAATTGGCACACAGAGATAATTTGACTTCCTCTCTTCCTATTTGAATATGCTGTATTTCTTTCTTTTGCCTGATTTTCCTGGTCAGAACTTCCAATACTATTGAATAGGAGTGGTGAGAGAGGACATCCTTGTCTTGTGCTAGTTTTCAAAGGGAATGCTTCCAGCTTTTGCCCATTCAGTATGATATTGGCTGTGGATTTGTCATAAATAGCTCTTATTATTTTGAGATATGTTTCATCAATACCTACCTTGAGTGTTTTTAGCATGAAGGGGTGTTGAATTTTATTCAAGGGCCTTTTCGGCATCTGTTGAGATAATCATGTGGTTTTTGTCATTGATTGTGTTTATGCGATGGATTACATTTATTGATGCACATTTGTTGAAACAGTCTTGCATCCCAGAGATGAAGCTGAGTCGATCTTGGTGGATAAGCTTTTTAATGTGCTGCCGGATTTGGTTTGCCAGTATTTTGAGGATTTTCTCATCAATGTTCATCAGGGATATTGACTTGAAATTTTCTTTTTTGGTTGTGTTTCTGCCAGGTTTTGGTATTAGGATGATGCTGGCCTCATAAAATGAGTTAAGGAGGAGTCCCTCTTTTCCTATTGTTTGGAATCGTTTCAGAAGGAATGTTACCAGCTCCTCTTTGTACCTATGATAGAATATGGCTGTGAATCCCTCTAGTCCTGAGCTCTTTTTGGTTGGTAGGCTATTAATTACTACCCCAATTTCAGAACTTGTTGTTGGTCTATTCAGGGATTCAGCTTCTTCCTGGTTTAGTTTTAGGAGGGTGTATGTGTCTAGGATTTTATCAATTTCTTCTAGATTTTCTAGTTTATTTTGGTAGAGGTGTTTATAGCATTCTCTGATGGTAGTTTGTATTTCTGCGAGTTCAGTGGTAATCTCCCTTTACCATTTTTTATTGTAGCTATTTGATTCTTCTCTTTTCTTCTTTATTAGTCTGGCTAGCAGTCTATCTATTTTGTTAATCTTTTCAAAAAACCAGCTCCTGGATTTATTGATTTTTTTTTAAGAGTTTTTGTGTCTCTACTTTAGTTCTGCTCTGATCTTAGTTATTTCTTGTTTTCTGTCATTATGATGCTAGCTTGTTATTTTGTTTGTTAGTTGATGCAGTTTATTCATAGTATGGATGGCCTTTACATTTTCGTTTGTTTTTGCAGTAGCTAGCACTGGTTATTCCTTTCCGTGTTTAGTGCTTCCTTTAGGAGCTCTTATAAGGCAGACCTGGTGTTGACAAAATCCCTCAGCATTTGCTTTTCTGTAAAGAATTTTATTCCTACTTCATTTATGAAGCATAGTTTGGATGGATATGAAATACTGGGTTGAAAATTCTTTTCTTTAAGGATGTTAAATATTGGCCCCCACTCTTTTTTGGCTTGTAGGGCTTCTGCAGAGAGATCCACTGTTAGTTTGATGGACTTCCCTTTGTGGGTAATCTGATCTTTCTCTCTGGCTGCCCCTAACATTTTTTTTCTTAATTTCAACCTTGGTGAATCTGGTGATTAAATGTCTTGGGATTGCTCTTCTCGAGGAGTATCTTTGGGGTGTTCTCTGTATTTCCTGAATTTGAATGTTGGCCTGACTTGCTAGGTTGGGAAGTTCTCCTGGATAATATCCTGAAGTGTGTTTTCCAACTTGGTTCCATTATCCTTGCCACTTTCAGGTACACAAATCAAACATAGGTTTGGTGTTTTCACATAGTCCCATATTTCTTGGGGGCTTTGTTTGTTCCTTTTCATTCTTTTTTCTCTAATATTGTCTTAACACTTTATTCCATTAAGTTGATCTTCAATCTTTGATATCCTTTCTTCTGCTTGATCGATTCAGCTCTTAATACTTCTGTATGCTTCAGGAAGTTCTCATGCTGTGTTTTTCAGCTCCATCAGGTCATTTGTGTTCTTCTCTAAACTGGTTATTTCAATTAGCAATTCATCTAACCTTTTATCAACATTCTTAGTTTCTTTGCACTGGCTTAGAACATGCTCCTTTAGCTTGGAGGAATTTGTTATTACCCAACTTCTGAAGCCTACTTCTGTCAATTTGTCACACTCATTCTCCATCCAGTTTTGTTCCCCTTGCAGGCAATGAGTTTTGATCCTTTGGAGGAGAAGAGGCATTCTGGTTTCTGGAATTTTCAGCCTTTTTGCACTGTTTATTTCTTACATTCCATCTACCTTTGGTCTTTGCTGTTGGTGACCTTTGGATAGAGTTTTTGGGTAGTTGTCCTTTTTGTTGATGTTGATGCTATTGCTTTCTGTTTGTTAGTTTTCCTTCTAACAGTCAGTCCCCTCTTCTGCAGGTCTGCTGGAGTTTGCTGGGGGTCCACTCCAGACCCTGTTTGCCTGGTATCACCAGTGGAGGCTGCAGAATAGCAAAGATTGCTGCCTGTTCCTTCCTCTGGAAGCTTCATCCTACAGGGCCACCCACCAGATGCCAGCTGGAGCTCTCCTGTATGAGATGTCTGTTGAGCCCTGCTGGGTGTGTCTCTTTGTCAGAAGACATGAGGATCAGGGACCCACTTGAGGAGGCAGTCTGTCCCTTAGCAGAGCTCAAGCGCTGTGCTGGGAGATCCACTGCTCTCTTTAGTGCTGTCAGGTAGGAACCTTTAAGTCTACTATATCTGTACCCATAGCTACCCTTTCCCCCAGGTGATCTGTCCCAGGGAGATTAAGTTTTATGTATAAGCCCCTGACTGGGGCTGCTGCCTTTCTTTCAAAGATGTCCTTCCCAGAGAGGAGGAATCTAGAGAGGCAATCTGGCTACAGCATCTTTGTGGCACTGCAGTGGTCTCTGCCAAGTCCAAACTTTCTGGCGGCTTTGTTTATACTGTGCGGGGAAAACCATCTACTCTAGCCTCAGTAATGGTGGACGCCCCTCCCCCCAGCAAGCTCTAGCATCCCAGGACAACTTGAGACTGCTGTGGTGGCAGCGAGAATTTCATGCCAGTAGATCTTAGCTTGATGGGCTCCATGGCAGTGGGATCTGCTGAGCTAGACCACATGGTTACCTGGCTTCAGCCTCCTTTCCAGGGAAATCAACCATTCTGTCTTGCTGGCCTTCCAGGCAACACTGGGGTATGAAAAAACACTTACACGGCTAGCTCAGGATCTGCCCAAATGGCCTCCCAGGTTTATGCTTGAAACCCAGGTCTCTTGTAGTGTAGTCACTTTAGGGAATCTCCTGATCCGTGGTTTGCAAAGACTAGGGGAAAAGCGTAATATCTGGGCTGAATAGTACAGTCTCTCATGGCACGACCCCTCACTGCTTCCCTTGGCTAGGAGAGGGAGTTCCTCCACCCCTTGAGCTTCCTGGGATAGACGATGCCCCATCCTGCTTCTGCTCCTCCTCCATGGGCTGCACCTACTGTCTAACCAGTACCAGTGAGATGAATTGGTTACCTCAGTTGGAAATGCAAAAATCATCTGCCTTCTGCATTGGTCTCACTAGGAGCTGCAGATGAAAGTTGTTCCTATTCAGCCATCTGGCCTGGAGCCCCAGAATAAATTTTATGGTCTGGTTAAGAGTGGAATGGTGAATTGATCCATGCAATTCTAAAAACATAGGGAGCTTGATTTAGTGAAGATCTGATGCTTTACTATTCAATTTATAAGCACCACATATTCTGTGAGCTATTTTTCCTGTTATGTTTCTGTGCTTAATCTCTTTACTCTTTATTGTCCCAATACCCTTGTGAGTAGATGTACACAGATTTCAACCAGGGAACACCAGTGTGGGGCTGGGATACAGCTTTCAGTTTCTGCTTGGATCTACCTAATTTCTATGATTATCACATTAGCAAACTTCGCCTCATTAAATTGGGTGTCAAAAATATTGTCTGAAAAAGTAACATGAGCCAACTAGTATACTGTATTAACTTTTTCATTTCTTCATTCATAAGTAATATTTACTGAGTGGCCAACTTTGCCAGATGCTCTTCTAGGCAACAGGAGCACATATTTGAAAAAAAAAAAAAATCCCTGTTCTTATATGGTTTACATTTCAGTGGAGGAATGCATGCCAAAGAAAATGATCAATTATCTATCTTTTATGTCTGTAATGAAGAAAAGAAAACTAAGGACAGACTTGTGATTGGCCAGGGGAGGTAATATGTGAACAAAGACCTGAAATGAAAGGACCCAAGTCAATTTCCACTTGAATGGTCATGGCGGAGGTAAGTTTTATAATGGCCTTGGGGTAAGAGACTACTTGGCACATGTGAGGAGCTGCAAGGAGACCCATTTGATGGAGAATGAAGAAGCTGGTAACAGTGAAAGTGGATGGGGTCAGAGAGGTTCTCAGGTGCCAGATAATGATCAATTATCCTATGCCCTAGTAAAGATTTTGGATTTTATTCCACTGAGATGGGAACACACAAAGGGGTTTGAGCATAGAACTGACACTTTGAAAAGATTATTGTTATTCAGGGAAAACCTCAGTTGTACCATGCCATGATTAACACTTTATCATCCTGTTTGCACAATGGTAATGTACAAAACCAGTCTATAAACTTTGTTTCCATATTTATAATGCAAAGTATACTCAGCAATTATCCTGTGGTATGATGTACCATACGTGATGATATGTCTTTTAAGAGGCAGTGCTTTGTTTACCTATGTAATTAACCCTCACATCTTGCACATTTAACCCGGAACTTAAAAATAAAATAAAGATGCAGTACTTAAAGCGTTTTTTTTTTTCTTTCTAAGAGTGTCTTTAGTTTAAGTCTGTAAAATAATCTATGCTGCTTTCAAAAGTAATGTTATTAAACTTCTGTTGTGATACGGAAATCTAGAATTATCTGTTCTTCCCCATTTATTTTTTATATCTCACTCATGTTATGTCATACCATTGTTGACTCTTTGCTAGAATTAGGAAGATGTGGTTAGTATTTTATTTTAGTTGGTTCTAGTTTATAGCACTATAACTTTTAAAAATTGCATTTATAAAACTGGAATGTTTTCCAACTCTCATTAAGAGGTTTTGGATAATGTCAAAAGTGGCTATTAAATCAGCCATACAGATTACTTCTACACAATTAAATTTGAAGCACCCTAGAGATGAGCAAAGTCAGTTTAGAAAAAAAGAAATAAAAATTAAAAGAAAAATGTGCGTTTCTTTGTTGTTGTTATCAGGCTAAGGACTCAATTAAAGAAAAAAAATCGAAGCCACTTATGGACAGGAGAAAGCTGGGGTCAAAGCCACAGGGAAATGTGTGAATGAGGAAAGGCATCTACAGGAGACCATGAGTCATTGTCACTTTTTTTTTTTTTTTTTTTTTTTTTTTTTTTTTTTTTTAGACAGAGTATCACACTGCCACCAGGCGCTAGGCTGGAGTGCAGTGGCGCGACCTTGGCTCACTGCAACCTCCGCCGCCCGGGTTCAAGCACTTCTCCTGCCTCAGCCTCCCGAGTAGCTGGGACTACAGACGCGCGCCACCACGCCCCGCTAATTTTTTTTGTATTTTTAGTAGAGACGGGGTTTCACCATGTTGACCAGGATGGTCTCCATCTCTTGACCTCGTGATCCGCCCGCCTCGGCCTCCCAAAGTGCTGGGATTACAGGCGTGAGCCACCGCGCCCAGCCCCATTGTCACTTTTAGACCATTTTTGAAATGTCTTGGTGATCCTAATTAAATGTTCTCTATTTTTGAAATAAGCTGAAATGTTCCTGGATTATCATGAAATGGCTAAAAAATAGCGTAATATATTTGCCATATAAGTTAGGGAGGCTTTAGAAGAAGAGAAGATGACATTTTCCCTCACAGCTGAGTTTCTTGGTGAATTAGGCTTTAAATGTCTATGAGAAATTATTACTGAAAAATGAGATAATACCTAAATACTAAATAGAATATATTATCATTGAAGACAAACTTGAATATTTTATTCTTCCCTATGAAACAATAAATTATACCCATTTTGTCAGTAATGGCCTACCAGTGAGCTAAAATTTAATTAAAAATGATGGAATTAACTCAATTTATTTTATAACGGAAATAATAAACTAGAAATATGGCCTTTTCAATTCAGAGATAAAAGGTTTTGATGTTCTGATTGATATCTTTTTAGGAGTTGTGCAAATTTTAATAATTTATGCAATTGTCATGACATTTCTGACCCTCTTCATCAATAAGCTAAATTATTTTACAATTATTAATTTCAATATATTTCTTCCAAATGTAATTACATAAATTGGTTTCTACATAAAATTATCCTTTTTTTTAAGCAAAGTTATATTTACAGTGAATTATTACTGTTGTTCTTCGCTGTGGCATAGTGATGCTAAACCCCCTAATAACTGGGTTGTTAGTGCTGAATGAAAAGAAATCAATGTGTAAATTAAGTAAACGAGTACAGAAACCTGTGTGACCTCAGGTTTAATCTCTTTAATTCTAAACTGTTTAGCTATAAAAATAAAGATTAAATAAATGTTATGCTTGAAATGAGCACCTAGTATAATAAATTATATATAAAATTTGTGTTTTCTTTCTTTACTCTCTAATTAACCAATTAAAAGATCCTATGATGGTGATTATATATAAAATATATAAATGGCCCTTAATTGATAAATTTATTCTAACTCATGGATTTTAAGCAAAAGGAAATCAAATCGCTAGTCTTTGGACTACAATCTTATAGCCAATATGACATAATTTTTCAGCTCCATGCATAGGCAAATTTTGAAGTGAATTGCTTGTTTTGGTGCCATCAGCCTTCTTATTTTGCACCAATCTGTTCTGTTTTCTTTATTATTTTGTTTTTTGAGAAATCTGTGTTATAGATTTACAGAATCTTGGTGCAGAAAAGACTCTTAGATTGGAACATGAGCAATCTTTATTCTCTGATTGATGATTTTTTTTTATAGTAGGCCTAATGCATGATTAGTCATCTGTTACTTGCATACTTTCCACAGAAGTGAGTTGACACTTGTTCAAACATACTTGTGTGGCGTAGTGATAGCTTTCCCAGACTTCCAATTTCCAAGAAATATTTACAACTTATTAAGTTTATACCAATGGAATGTTATCTGAAGTGATACGTACCATTTTCAAATCGGAGACTTAAAATATTGGGGCATCCATCCTTTGTATCCTCTCTGTGTATTTCCTACCAGAATGTAAATGTGCCTGCATTGTAGTTTCAATCAGGCTGACCAAAATTAAAAACCCAAAAACAAAAACAAGAAAAAAGCCCCATCAAATTTCCCCAAACCAAGAATCAAGAGAGATAGCAGAGAAACAAGGTTAAAGAAATCCAGGACCTGAAAGGTAACCACTCTCTGATCTGAAATCTTGGATTGTTATGTCATGAAAAACAATTCTCAATCTTCTTTGGGATACTAAATTAGTATCAACTCTGTGATAAAAACACCCTATCATTATCCTATGAGATTTACAGGTTACTTTATTTTTTCTATTCTTTAGAAGAAATTGGTTCAGGTTGAATTCATCTATTCCTTCAACATGTCACAAAACTTGCCTATAAAATCATCTAAAATGACATTTAGTTTGGCGAAAGCTTCTTAAAAACAGATTTAATTTATTCAATGAATATATGACAAATCAGATTATTTCTTCTTTAGTCAATTTTGGTGAATTATGTTATTCTAGGATTTTCTTTTTCTATTTTGTGTAAATATTAAAATGTATTTGAGTTTTTCATAATTTCTTAATTTAAAAACTATCTTACATCTGTAAAGTTTATTTTCCATCCTCAATGCTTTGTATTTGCATTTTAATTGTTTTCTTTATTATTCTCACCAAGTATAATTTTCAACTATATTTGTGTTTTCAAAGAACCAGATTTTGGCTTTATTGATTCTTTATTTGATTACTTCCTGTTTAATTTAAGCTTCAACTTCATTATTTTCCTCTTAATTTGTTTGAGTTTAATTCTGCTCCTTTTTAAAGTTATTAAGTGTGACACTTAGCTAACTAAGTTTTAGCTAGGAAACCATAAATTATATTAAAGAGCTTTACATTTTAAAATTTTTAAATGAAGCATTTATTTAAAGAAACTAGCATAAATTACTTTAGAAGATGTGATAAAATCTCTTAGTTTATTAGATTTGTCGGTTTCTTCTTGAGATACACTGATTTTTAAAAACTTGGTTAATATAATCTTGTTTGGTGCGTATAAGTTTGGCATTGTTATAATGTCCTAGGAAATTGATTCTTTTATAATTAAGTGATTCTCTCTATGTTAGTATTTTTTGTCTTAAAGTAAATTTTGCTTCACAGTGATATAGCCACATCAGATTTCTCTTGAATGGTATATATTATTCATTTTCCTCTCTCACTTTCCTTGTTCTTTATCTTAATGCATGTTTTGAAAACAGTGTGTAGTTTATTTTGAAAAGTTAGTCTGACTGTCTTGTGTTTTAACTAAGTAGTTTAAGTATATACAATTACTATTGTTTTGCTTAGATGTATTTTTAATTTCCTTAGAGCTATCTTTTTCTATTCATTCTTCATGTTCTTTCTCTTTTGCTTTTTCTTGGATTAAGTTTTATTTTATAGGTTTTGTTTTTGTTCCATTTTTCTCCTGTATTAGTTTGAAAATCATAACCTCTGTTACTCTAAAAATTTTAACATTTATATTAAGCACAACAAAGATTAAATTTAATTAGTAGTAATTTTATCTCCTTTTCAAACAATACAAAGCCCTTCTGAATGCTCTAAGTCCAACTGATATTTTATTTCAGCAATTTTTATTTTGATTTCATTATATTTACACTGTTCATTTATTTTTCATTTTTATATTTCACTTATTTCTCCTGTGACCATGTTCTTTATTTATGTTTAAATTGTTTACTTATTTTTCTTTTTTTGTATTTTATTTATTTCTACTGTGACCATGTTCTTTATCCTGAAACATAAGGAATGTGTAGATTCAATGCTATCCCCATCAAGCTACCTATAACCCTCTTCACAGAACTGGAAAAAAACACCTTAAACTTCATATGGAATCAAAAGACAGCTTGCATAGCCAAGTCAATTCTAAGCTAAAAAAACAAAGCTGGAGGCATCACACTACCTCACTTCAAACTATACTACAAGGCTACAGTAATCAAAACGGCATAGTACTGGTACCAAAACAGAGATATAGAGCAATGGAACAGAACAGAGGCCTTGGAGGCAACACCACACATCTACAGCCATCTGATCTTTGACAAACTTAACAAAACAAGCAGTGGGGAAAGGATTCCCTGCTTAATAAACGGTGTTGGGAAAACTGGCTAGCCATGTGCAGAAAGCAAAAATTGGACCCCTTCCTGACACCTTACACTAAAGTTAACTCCAGATGGATTAAAGACTTAAACATAAGACCTAACACCATAAAAACCCTAGACGAAAATTTACCAAAGCCATTCAGGACATAGGCGTAAGCAAGGACTTCATGACAAAAACACCAAAAGCATTGGCAATAAAAACCAAAATAGACAAATGGGACCTAATTAAACTCCACAGCTTCTGCACAGCAAAAGAAACAATCATTAGATTGAACCAGCAACCAACAGAATGGGAAAACATTTTTGCAATCTACCCATCTGACAAAGGGCTAATATCCAGAATCTACAAAGAACTAAAACAGATTTACAAGAAAAAGCAAACCTATCTATTCAAAAGTGGGCAAAGGATATGAACAGATACTTTTCAAAAAAAGGCGTTTATGAGGCCAACAAACATACGAAAAAATGCTCATTATCACTGTTCATTAGAGGAATGCAAATCAAAACCACATTGAGATACCATCTCACACCAGTTAGAATGTTGATCATAAAAATTTCTGGAAACAGTTGCTGGAGAGGTTGTGGAGAAATAGGAACACTTTTATATTGTTGGGGTGAGTGTAAATTAGTTCAACCATTGTGGAAGACAGTGTTGCAATTCCTCAAAGACCTAAAAATAGAAATTCCATTTGACCCAGTAATCCCATTACTGGGTGTATATCCAAAGAATTATAAATCATTCTATTATAAAGACACATGCACACGTATGTTCATTGTGGCACTGTTTACAATAGGAAAGAGCTGGAACCAACCCAAATGCCCATCAATGATAGACTGGACAGGAAAAATGTGGCACATATACACCATAGAATACTATGCAACCATAAAAAACAATGAGTTCATGTCCTTTGAAGGGACATGGATGAATCTGGAAACCATCATTCTCAGCAAAGTGACACAAGAACAGAAAATCAAACACCACATGTTCTCACTCATAGGCGGGTGTTGAACAATGAGAACACATGGACACAGGGAGGGCAGCATCACACACTGGGGTCTGTTGGGGGGTACTGGGGAGTGACAGTGGGAGGTAGAGAGTTGCAGAGGGATAACATGGGGAGAAATGCCAGATATAGGTGACGCAGATGGAGACAGTAAAACACATTGCCATGTATGCACCTATGCAACAATCCTGCATATTCTGCACACATACCCCAGAATGTAAAGTGCAATAAAAAAAAAAAAAAAAGTTCATTGGGGCTGTCATATTTGTAAGGTGTCATATTTTTGTCTGAAAAGGCATAATTTTTGTTCTTTTTGAAAAGTAGTTTTGCTGCTCATAAAACTCTAGGTAGTGAGTTATTTTCTATCAGCGTTTTGAAAACACAATTTGACTGTCTTGTAGATTGTGTTGTTATTATTGAGATGCGAGATGCCAGTCAAATTCTTTTTCCTATGTAAGCAATCTCTTACATAAGATCTGCTTTGTTTTCTGTTATGTGTCTTTATACTGTGATATGATTTTTTTTTTTAAAGTTCCCCTAAGAATTCCTTCAGTTTCTAGGATCTGTGGCTTGGAGTGTTTAATTAGTTCTGGATATTTCTCAACTATTATTTCTTCAAATATTTTCTCTGCTCTATTTTCTCCTCGTTTTCTGGAGCTTCAATTTAACATAGATTAATAGCCTTCATTCATTTTTTTTTATTTCACTCATTTAGTAATTGCTAAAATCATTTCCCCCTTCCTTTTTCTCATAGCCAAGGAAACCCAACTTTGGCGACAGGGAAGAGATTTTTTCTGTGCAAAGATAAAGGCAAAGATCCACTATTTGAAATGTCATTTTTATTTCATGTATAATCTTTTTGCCAGATGCTTCCTCTTTTTGATAGATGCTTTCAAATCTGCATGATAAAGTTTTGACAGTAAGCGACTACAGATACTTTTATATCTCCTCTGTTCATTTGTTCACCCTTTTGCTGTCATTTTTTAGCAGTTTTCAGTTCCACAGACCAATTTTCATGGTTTCTGTACTCTTCGCTACAGGGAACTTGACTGACTTTTTTGCTCACTCAGATTAAAACAAGGATTATCTCACCTGCCCAGAAGGGTCAAAAAACTGGAGGCAGAAGTACCTTTGAAAGACAAGGTGTCACTTCTTTCACGTGTTGTTAAGTTAGGATACTAAGATCTCTATGTTTGTAATCACGGGCAACTCTACATTGATGAAGGTTAAACAACAAAAAATACAGTTTAGAAAGGTCCATGCAGCCAGCTAGAAGCTTAGAAATTACATGTTTCTTGTCATCAACAGGTATAAAGATTTCTATTTACTGGCCTTTCTTCTCCCTCCTTGTCGATGGGAAGTTTAACACACTTCTGCTTTCTTAAAAAAACAAGAAAGTTGAGTACTTGACTTTTGTGTTTGTTAACTGTTAAAGGTCATCAACCCATACTATTTGAGGGGACAGGAGCAAATGAGTTAACAGGAATTAATTTTAATTAGGATAAGTGGGCACTGAAAGAAAGGAGCCCTGTGCTTTTTGAATAGATTCCATTTTATTGGCGAATGAGAGCACACATTTCATCATTTTGCTCACTAGTTTTGGTATTCTAAATTTCAACTTATTAATTTACAACTTATTAAATTTCAACTTATTAAACTTATTAGTTTTTATTTATCTAAATTTCAACTTATTAATTTACAATTGGTTAATTAACTTGAAGTTTTGCGTAGTTCTATGGGACAATGATGACATTTTGTTTTAATTTTCTATCTCTTTTATAATGAGTGAAATTGAACATTATAGAAAATTGTGCTATTTCAAAGTACAAGAAATATGCCGGAAGCATACTTTGGAAGTAAAGATATTGAAGCAGCTGGCATATTTTGTTGATTTATAGGTTCTTTGATTTGTAGAAGTTAGTAGAAGAAACAACCTAGTGTAAAAATCATGGAATGCTTCATGAAGGAGATGGAAACTTGAAAGGTGAAGAGGATTTATGATCTGATATAAATACTTCATATTTTTTATTTACCTGACATTCATTCATAATTATGCTTACATATTGCTTAAATGTAATGAGAATTAAGTATCAAAACAAAATCCACCGGATACATTAGAATTTTTTAACTAGAGTTGTTGATACAGCCTCTGGCCTGTGAGAGACTGCCTTAAACAATGGAATACAGGAAATAACCATATGTGAAGCAGAGATCTAAATCAATCAAGTTAACAGACTGGGTCTGACAGTTTCCAGTTAATCTACAGAGTCTAAAGTCATCTTGACAATGAGCAGGTTTGTTTAAGGAGTCGATCTAAGGGAATGAAGTTTTGCCAATAAGGATGGAGCTCTCTCTTTTTGTGCATTTGTTCCAGTGTCGACTGGCAGGAAAGTAAAATGGTGTGGATGGGAAGGAGTTTGCTCTGTCCACAGAGTAATGATGGGCCTCGGTAGATTCTCCCTCGGCTTAAGCTAGGGGAGCTCAGGCCTGAGCAGAGAGGCTTTCCAGTCAGTACTTCTTTTGTTAATTTGATAAGTAGAAACCGTCAAATAAGTGTCAGAGGACCAAATCCCCTAACTTTTGTGAAGTAAAATGTTATTCTTAAATAAATAATCAGATTGCTCAGAAACACTCAATGATTTGGGACGTGACTGCATACGTTTGAGAGGGGAGGACAATGGAGAATTATTATTTATAATTCTCATATCTTTTATACCTCTGAAGTTTCTATTATATATCAAATAAAAGGTATTTGAAAGCAGTAGTTGACTTTCTGATAAGGGTTACCCCAAGTTGTAGTATTTCTTTCAAAGGCTAGGGAGAAAAGAAAGAAGAAACCATTTCCTGGTAGACATAGGCAGGTAGGACTGCATGACTGGAAATAAACCACACTTTTAATATTTGCCATCGTGGTGCTTTTTAGCAAATAGAAAAAAAAAAAAAAAAAAGACCATGCAGGCAAAGTGTCATTCTCTATGTTTACAGGAGCTGGTGTAGTTCCGAGGTCATACGACAATATCATCCCCACCAAACTCCACATGCCTTTTAGGGTCTTTTGAAAGCCCTGATTTAAAAATTCCTATACAGTGTTTTCAAGGAGAGAGATTGGATTTTTTGTCCAAGGTAATCAAGTTTCTTATATCCAGAATAAGGTCACAGATAAGTAACTTTCTTTATGGAATGCTCACTGCATAAGGCCTGTTCTTTTGTGTGTGTTAATCTTGTAAGGCATCCCACTGTATATAATTCATACAATAAAATTGCAGATAGGAGCAAATCTTGTCAAGAAAATATATTTTTACAGCATCATTATAGAATGAGAACAATATTATGTACTATATTCTACTTATTTCCACATAGTATACTGCTCTCTTCACAATCTTACCCCACTGCATCTTATCTCCCTCTCCTTTTCATTCCAATAAACTTTCCATTATCCATTCTTACCTGTTCTATTAGATTGGTGTCAAAGTAATTGCGGTTTTTGATGTTACTTTTCATGGCAAAAACTGCAATTAATTTTGAACCAAACTAATCTTATCTCTTTTCTACCCTGTCCCTCTAAGTACTGTCTTAATTTATTTAGACTCAGTTTTCCTCTCTCCTTTAAAATTCTCTGTGTCTCAGGAATTGCTACAGAATTCTATGACACTGTATTGATCTGGGGACATTGTTCTCAGTCAAAACTTTGAATGTAATTTCAATTACATTGCTACAGATTTACCTACTCATTGATTTGGGATGTGAATTCATTCTTTAGTTGAAAGACTTAAACAACGCTAGTGAAAAACCTCTGATGGGGGAAGAAAACAACAAACGGAACAACATGAAATTCTTACTTGTTCATTTCTAGAGCAGTGTAGAAGAAATATATAAATAACAGAGCTATTTATATCACCTGTCACTCTGCTTTATCCGAAAAGTAACTCTGCGCTTCCTTTGAACAATTCTGCCTGGCATCTATTTGGATGGGTGATAACTGTAAAACATTTTCGGTGTCAAGAGCTATACATTTTAATGTCATTTTTTATGGAGTCAGAAGCTCTGAGAACAGTCCTGATGAAAATCTTCAGCTGCCTCCGAAGCCAGTTTTATTATACAGGGAAAGAAAGAGGCAGCAGTTTTGCTCTGTAAATATACTATCATATGCACAACCAATTTATAATTGAGAGTGAAAGGAGAAAAATTTAATGTTTTGAAACTGATTAGACATATTTCCCAGTGGATATGTTTTTCCCCTACAATTAAAAAGGCAAACATTTGGAGTATTTAAAATAAATATGCTGTTGTTTTGCTAAACATTTGTTGAAACATTTATTTTACTTCCCCCCCCCCGCCAAAAAAAAAAATGTCTTCTCCTCTAGGCTATGTGATTCTTTCCAAAAGTTTTTCTTTTTTTTTAAAGTAAATGTTTTTTATTGAGTTGATAGATTCTGTGCTTGAGAATTTTTTTTTTTTAATTTTTATGAACTGGTTCATTTCCTTTCTCCTTGTCTTTTATATTTTTTTTACTGCACTTGAAAAATGTAAAGCATATTAAGGTAGCTCACTGAATATGTATTTACAGATAATGGTATGTAAAAATGGACTATTCTTTTTTGGGTGCACTGTGTTTAAAAATTTTATAGTTTCTGTTTTCTCTTGTTTCTATTAAACAATTGGGTATTACAAAAATTGGTAATACTGTGTAAATTGTTTTTTTTCCTTTTGTTTTCATAGTTGTGTGTTATAAAAATGGTACTATTTCAGTAGAAGAAAAGGCCCTGTTTTTATTACGAAGACCAGGAAACCCAATTTAATTTTTTTTCAGTGTGTGCAGTTTTGCATCTTTAAAAGTCATGCTGTGGAGCTCGTGTTGTCTTTAGAAACACATAGTCTTTAGTGTAAAGAAAATATGTAAAACAGTAATTTGGTAACACTGGATAGTACAATTCTAGCCTTTGGTCCTTCCTCTGCATGTTCCTAAGCGTCATTTCACTTCTCTGGGTCTCATTTCCATCACTGGTAAAACTGGAAGTGACATTTGCCTTAATTTGCAGAGTTTGAATATAAAATAAGATAATCCATGAAAGATGTTCTGCAGTGTGCGGATATTTCCCAGTGCATGAGTCAAGACTGTCTTTAAATTTGAAGATATTCACATGAAAAGCCAGTGCTCTTGTGACCTAAGAAACTTGTGATGCATTGGGGAAAAAAAGAAAAGAAATGAAGCTCTCTGGTAAGCCAGACACAAAAGCACTTATTCGAGTTCTCTCACTCACTGGCTAGTGATGCTAGCAGCTTATTTCACCTCTGTTTGTCAGTGCACTCAAATATGCCATCAAGATAAGGAGATTGACTCCTAGGACTATGGTGAGATATAATCAATAAAAAGAATTTCTGTTTAGAAGAATCACAAAGGCATCATAAGTGCTATACAGCAGTGTTATAATTCTGTCTCCCAAGCATAGCCTCTGGGATTAATATATTCATGAATCTAAATCATGTAATGGCTTTAGATCCAAGTAAGCAGATGTAATTTTCTTGCCCATTTATTTCATCAAAATGCTCTTTCATACTGAAATATTTCACTCAGATTCTTAAGAATCAATGGTATTCAGTCATATCTTCATTGCACATTTGTAAATTATACTGCTTAACATTTTCCTAAACCTAAAGAATTCACAAACCCATAGTTTCTAATTATTCACTGCTATACAGATAAAAACAAAAATAAAAGCTAAGTGGTGTTTAAAGAACATTCCTGGAAATGCTTTCTTATTATAGGGAGAAAAGCACAATTTTATTTACATGGTCAAGTTGCTATATTTGAAACACTTATGGTCTATCAGAGTACCAATCTGAGATCATATGAGGTAAGTGGAAATCCAAACAGACCTTTCTTTAAAATATCCAAAATAACTGAGTGAGAAATGAAACTGTTCAGACTCTTACTAGAGTTTCTGGATTCACAGTGAAGTGTTTTATTCTCATCCTGTATCCACGCTCCCAACAGAAATCAGCAACTTGCTTTGTCTTCTTCCTGCTGCCCACGGCCAAACCAGATACAATGCCATTGCTCGTTAGCAAGTTAATTACATGTTACTTAAAGTTTAATGGGGAATGTGGGAAAGTATTTACATGGGACACTCAAGGGCTAAGCTTTAGCAAAAATTTCTATTAGATGTTCTCTGCCCCAGCTTTCTCTCCATTTCTAGCTGCTTCCTCTCTTTTCTGTCTCTCCTCCTACAACTCCTTAGCATTCTCAGTAACATCTACACCTTCCAAATTGTCTCTGTATGTGCATCCATGTCTCTTCTACACTCCCTATTTAGCCAAACCTTGTCTTCAGGTAGTAATTCTTTGACTACAGAAGCCTGACTTAGGGAGCGTTCAACTATCCCTTCTTTCACCTTGATAAATCCCACCTTCAGGAGGTTCAGAAGGGAAAGGCAGTTTCCTAAGTAAAATCAGATTTTTCTCCTCTAGGTAAGGCTCAACTAAAAATATCTATATTAAGAATCTACGGTTGTGGTCTAGATGATCTGTGAGGTACTTGAGATAATATAAAGATGGCAAAACAACAACAATGTAAGAAAAATAAAAGCAAGATCTGTGTCCTTTTATTTATTTATTTTTTTGAGATGGAGTTTCACTCTTGTTGCCCAAGCTGGAGTATACTGACCCAATCTTGGCTCACCGCAACCTCCATTTTTTGGATTCAAACAATTCTCCTGCCTCAGCTTCCCGAGTAGCTGAGATTACAGATATGTGCCACCATGCCTGGCTAATTTTGTATTTTTAGTAGAGATGAGGTTTATCCATGTTGGTCAGGCTAGTCATGAACTCCCAACCTCAGGTGATCCTCCTGCCTCGGCCTCCCAAAGTGCTGGGACTACGGGTGTGAGCCACCGTGCCCGGCCAAGATCTGTGTCTTTAACGAGATAGCTGTCTGGTGGGAAAGATGGTCTTAATCAAGAGGAGACACAAATATATGTATAATTCTAATGGGAATAGGAATGAGGGTGGAAAGAATAATATTATACTATAAGAACAGTCAGGGAAGTTAGGGGACCCTTCTCTGAGAAGCTGAGCTTGAGGGAGGTGTAAGATTTAGACAAATTCAGGGGTAAGTGATGAGATTACTCAGGAGGAAAAGAAGGGGTCTGTGATAACAGATCTTTTTAGACCATAGTAAAGATTTTTGTCTTTAAGTTGTTTGTAGGGTTTCAAGTTGAGACAAAGCAGGGAGAAGTGGAATGTCACATGCCCACATTTATATTTTGAAGCAATAGCTCCGAAAAGAAGTATAGAATAGATTGAAGTGGATGGGATCATGCAAAAAATAGCCCAATTGAGACATAATTAGAGCCTGGATTAGGTTGTTAGTAGCTGAGATGGAAGGCTGTGAATACACGTGAGAGTTCACTTGGGTTTGATATTGAAAGGAAAGAAGAGAGGCTTTAGAGATGACTCATAAACTGAGGGTTGCATAACAGGAGAAAGAAGGTGGCATTGTCCACTGAGATGGAGATAAATGGATCAGATCTGGAGAGAAAGGCTCTGTGGAGTGGGATGGAAATTGTTGTTGTTGTTTAGTATGCTGATCCAGGGACGCATTTGAGAATTACAAGCGGAGGTTGGCTATATAGGTCAAAGGAGAGGTCTAAGTTGGAGAGAAAATATGAGTCATTTCCATACAGTTGCTTTGTTGTTGTGGTTACTGATATTGTTGCTAATTTCTGAAACAATAGCTTTACTGAGATATAGTTTACCAAGGATACAATTTACCCATTTAAAGTACACAATTCATTGGGTTTTAGAATATTACAGATATATTAGAACATGTACAACTTTATTTTTTTATATCTGAATAATATTCCACTGTATGGATAGGTCACATTTGTTTATCCATATAGTTGCTTTTTCATTCTATAGTTGCAGGTATGATTACTTAAGAAAAGATTGTGGTGTGAGAAAAAGACAGAACTTCATGCAATGCTGTAAGAGTTTCTCGCATTTAATGAGTTTACAAAGGAGAAACAGTATTTCTCTCCTATAAGAGAAATACCATGATATTTTGTGTGTGTGTGTGTCATAGAAACCAAGGGAGAGATTGTTTTAAGAAGGAGGGAATAGTCAACAATGTCAAACACTGATGTGAAGTTTGGTAAGGTGGAGAATGAAAAGTATCTTTTAAATTTGGGGAGATGGAGTTTATTGTCACCCTTAGCAAGTGATATTCTGGTGAACTGATGCGGGTGCAGACCACGTGAGAGTAGATGGAGGAGCAGGAGAAGAGAAAATGGAACTAGAAAATGTTAATAGCGGCAATTTTTTAAAAAAGCTTGGCAGGAAAGGAAAGGAGAAATGAAGGCTGAGAGCTGGAGGGAAATATGTAGGCAAGTCAAGATTTAAGGAATCTTAACCAAATCCAAATAATTTGGTTATGAGACAAAGATCAAACCCACAAAGTAGATGTTGGCCAAGTGAAGAAGGTTCCTGCACTCAGATAGAAGAACATACCTTAGAGAGGAAAAGAGATGATTCTTCTGCAGTAGTAACAGGGAGTATAAAAAGGATACAGCCTGAGATGGGTGCCTATATTTTGTAAAGAAGGTATGGGAATTCCCATCTATCAGCCTCTATTTTTTCCAGGAAGCAGGGGTGAAGTCATCATCTGACTCTGAGGAAGGGAGACCAGGGGTTTGAGGAAGGTAAAGGCTTGAGAACATCATTGCAGATGTGAGTGGATGAGTCAGTCAGTGGATCTCACAGAGGCTGATGATCAAGACTGTGGGCTTATTTGACACTGATTATGGATTGATGGGGGATTCAATCAACAGTTAGATATTTATTGAGTTCCAAATACTAAAGCATGCCCTCCCCTGGTGGTCTTCCTAAACTCCATGAAAATCGGTTGCTTCCCTCTCATCATAGTCCACAGCCTTGAGCGTGAGGTTCAAACCTTACTTACAGTTTTAAGGCAGCAATGAGTGAACCAATGCGTGTCACGGAGCCAGATCAAGAAAGATCCACTCAGTGGTAGTTTAAACACCTAATAGAAAGTTAGGAGTTAAAATTACAAATTTTGCATTATTATACTCCCCCTTTTGTTTCCATACTTCTGTCTTATTCATCATCACCCATTTATGAATTTATTTATGCAGAAATATTTGTTAATGTCAATGTGTGCCAGGCTCTCAACCACTTTCACTATTAACTTCCTCCTCTTTCCTCCTTCTATGAGACTTCTTTTTCCTTTTGACTTTCTCTTTGTTTCTCTGTCTCAGGATGGGGTAATCGGAGTCATCAGTGTTTTCTCAGACTCTGATAGTTTCAGTTAATGGACAGATGAACACGTTAAGCCTAGAGATGACATCCATTAGGGCCCAGCTTTAGGCAGAGCAGAAACAGTCTGTGCGGTCTGTTACTGCAATACCCACACAGACATAGGATATAAGATGTCTAAGGATGTGTTATGTTTTAATCGTTTTTTTTTTTTTTTTTTGCGACAGAGTCTCACTCCATCACCAGGCGCCAGGCTGGAGTGCAGTGGCGCGACCTCGGCTCACTGCAACTTCCGCCCGGGTTCAAGCAATTCTCCTGCCTCAGCCTCCCGAGTAGCTGGGACTACAGGCACGTGCCACCACGCCCAGCTAATTTTTTTGTATTTTTAGTAGAGACGGGGTTTCACCATGTTGACCAGGATGGTCTCGATCTCTGGACCTCGTGATCCGCCCGCCTCGGCCTCCCAAAGTGCTGGGATTACAGGCGTGAGCCACGGCGCCCGGCCAGGATCCATTTTCAAGAAAGACCATTTACATGCTGACGCCTTGATGCTGGATGCTGGCTGGAAGCTCATCCAGGTGCTGTCAGCCA
>CAUYUD010040857.1:0-23371 GCA_963575295.1 Alouatta caraya
TTACCTCATTTTATCCTGTAAAAGTTTTGCAGGTAAGTATTATTATTCTTACTTCACACATGGAAGGAAGGAAGGAAGGAAGGAAGGAAGGAAGAAAGGAAGGAAGGAAGGAAAGAAGGAAGGAAGGAAGGAAGGAAGGGAGGAAGGAAGGAAGGAAGGGAGGGAAGGAAGGGAAGGAGGGAGGGAGGAAGGGAGGGAGGGAGAGAAAGAAAGGGAGAGAGAAAGAGAAAAAGAGAAGGAAGGGAGGAGGGAAAGACAAAGAAGGGAAGAAGAAGGGAAGGGAAGGGAAGGGAAGGGAAAGGAAAGGAAAGGGAAGGGAAAGGAAAGGAAGAAAGAGAAAGGGAAAGGAGACTTGGATTGGCTTCTGTTTTCTCTCAGACCTTCATAGACCCTAAGTCATACTGGGTGCAGTAGCGATTCCAAGTGGGCAAGGAAGAAAGAGCTGATCAGCCAAAGAACACCTGGAACCTGGAAGAGAATCAAGGCTTCCTCCCCCTGCTGCAGGAGCCACCTTCAGGTGCACCTTCTTAGGAAACTTTCTCCGACTCTCCTTGAAGACCCAGCTTCTCCCACCTTCCTACTCCCCGGGTCTTGCCCATGCTTCCTGGGATGATGATGATGATGATGATGATGATGTGTCATCACCTCTCCTGGGAAGACTGTGAACTCTTTTTCAAGAGCCCCCACCCTGGCACCTGGACAACACATGGCATAGAAAAGGAGCTCAAGCTTAAATTGAATGAAGATAATGTTCTGTGTCCCATGAGTGTCCAAACAAAACAAAACATAACTATGTTTCAAGCCTTTTGTGTGTGTGTGTGTGTGTGTGTGTGTGTGTGTGTGTGAAAAGGAGTCTCACTCTGTTGCCAGGCTGGAGTGCAGTGGTATGATCTTGGCTCACTGCAGCCTCCGCCTCCTGGGTTCAAGCAATTCTCCTGCCTCAGCCTCCTGAGTAGCTGGGACTACAGGCATGCAGCACCACACCCAGCTAATTTTGTATTTTTAGTAGAGATGGGGTTTCACCATGTTGGTCTCAGCCTCTTAACCTCATGATCTGCCCACCTCAGCCTCCCAAAGTGCTGGGATTATAGGTATGAGTCACCACGCCCAGCCAGTTTCAAGCCTTTTTACAATGGACCGAATATGTATGTTCCCTGTCTCCCTCAAATTTATATATTGAAATACCCACAATGTGATGGTGTCAGGAGGCAGGGTCTTGGGGAAGTGATTAGGTCATGAGGGTGGAGCCCTCAGGAATGGGATTAACACCCTTATAAAAGAGCCCAGAGAGAGGCCCTTTGCCCTTTCCACCATGTGAGAACATTGCCCACATTAAAAAATCCAAAAGAATCCACAAACCATTAGAACTAATAAGAGACTGTATCAGGATAGGACAGAAAGTCAATCTTCTAAAATTAGCAGAAGGAGAAGTAAAAAGAGAAAGTAGACATCTGAACAAAGAAACAAAATGTGTTTCTAGTTAAATACCTCATTGTCTTTGGGAGAAATGGGAGGGATATGGAAATTTTTGATCAAGCAAAGCACAGGGCCCTTTGGCCACATTTCAGCTTGCAACAAGGAAGACTTTCCTAACCAGGGAGAACTGTGTGAAGGCCTTCAAGCTGAGCTGGCACAGAGAGTATGAGACATGTCATTAAATGTGGACTGAACTAGAGGACCTTTCGGGTTCCCTCCAATCCCGAGACCCATTTAGGATAAAACACACTGGCATATTCAAAAGGAAGAATATATACAATCATTGCTTTGTTTGGAGAACGTCATAGGCAACCTGTGAGATGGCCTCCAATAATCCCAGCCTCCTGGTATTCATGCCTTTGTGTAAATCTCTCTTCTTGAGTGTGGACTGAATTTACTGACTTGTCCCTAACAAATAGAATAGAGCAGAAGCAACGAGATGTCACTCTCAAAATGCAGTTATAAAAGGATCATGGCTTCCCTCTTGAGTGCGATATGTCACTGCAAAGCTAGCCCTAAGAAAAGCCAGCTGCCAGGTTATCAGGTGCCCTATGGAGAGATCCACATAACTAAAACTGAAAGAGGCTTCTGTCTGATACCCAGCAAGAAACTGAGGCACTTGATCCAATGGCCATGAGAAACCGAATCCAGTCAACAACTCCATGAGTGAGCTCAGAAGCAGGTCCTCCCCAGTCAGGCCTTCAGATGAGAGTGCAGCCCTGGCTGACACTTTGACTCCAACTTCATAGGAGGCCATAATCCCAGAGGTGCAGCTAAGCTGCATCCAGACTCCTGACCCACAGAAATTGTGAGATAATATATGTTTGCTGTTTAAAGCTACTGAGTTTTTAGATGACTTGCTATACAGGACTAGGTAACTAATGCAGGCGTCTTTTCACTTGTACTTCACACCCAGAACCTGTGCTTCTGGTCAGTAGCCTACATTTTTCACAAGAAATTCTAAAATTTAAATCTCCTGGAGTTCCATTTTATGACAGTCATTTTACTTTGATTTCTGGGCCTCACCCTACTTTTGAATCTTAATTGGGGAGAAGTAGGAGGGGGTGCTACAGGGTCTGCCTTAACCTTCAGGGATGTATACTTATCTTGACTCGATGATCCTCATTCAGAAAAATAACAATCTACTAACATTTTCCCACTGCATCTTCTCTGGCCACACAGACACAAATGTTAAAAGCACCAACCAGCACACTACCTGAAATTAACCATGATTCTGAGACGAAATTAACAAGGCAGGTTATGTCCATGCTTTGGCCGTGGTTTTGGTGTTTCCATTCAGTGGTACTGTGTTTCCACTGACAACCTGATGCTCATTCAAGCATTTGGCCGTATTAATATTGCAGTTCCCCAACACCCTCTCAGGCTAGGCTTCATAATACTCCTTCCCTTACCTCTTCAGATTACCTGCTACTTGTTCTTTGTCTTTCATCTTAGGTACCACTTCCTTCGTGATGTGCTTCTTGGACATTTAAACCAAGTTGTTGTTAGGTGCCCATTATACATTCTCCAACAATTCCTTGTACTTCCCCACTCACAGCACTTCTCACTTTTTTTTTGAGACGGAGTCTTGCTCTATTGCCTGGCTGGAGTGTAGTCATGCGATCCCGGCTCACTGCAACTTCCATTTTCTGGTTTCAAGCAATTTTCCTGCCTCAGCCTTCCGAGTAGCTGTGACTACAGGTACGCACCACCATGCCCGGCTAATTTCTTTTCATATTTTTTGTAGAGATGGGGTTTCACCATGTTGGCCAGGATGGTCTTGATCTCTTGACATCGTGGTCTGCCCACCTTAGCCTCCCAAAGTGCTGGGATTACAGGTGTGAGCCACCACGCCCAGCCACTTCTCACATTATTATAACTACCTGGTTATAAACCTTTTTCCCCACCAGACTTAAGCTGCAAGACTAGCTGTTTTGTCTCTTTTGGTTACTGTTGCATCCTTAAAGCCTAACAAAATCTCTAGCACTTAACAATTGGATACTAAGTACATAATAAATAAACAAGTGCTTTGTACTCTTCAGGCCAAAAGTTTGCTTCCAGAACTTACCCAAGCATCCTACCACCAAAACCTCATAGAACAACAACCTGGATTAAAACCATGTAGACAATAAAAGGAAGTCAGAACGCAAATGGACAGACGTATCTGAAGGAGAGTGGAAGAACAAGACAGCTATCCAGATAACACAAGCCGTCAGACACACTTTGGCTGCAATTCACTGGTGAATTCAGGTGGGGGTGTCCTGTTGGCCTAAATTATCTGGATAAGGCTTCCTTTTGCTTTGGTTCATATACTCTTTTATCTCCTTTACAATTGGGAAGTTGGCAAAGCTTGCTTCTCCCACCAGAGAATGCAGATGAGCTCCCCGGCACTGGCCTTCCTCCTACTCAGTTTCATCCCTTTAGTTCCATTTTATTTCCTTTAGTTCCAGTTGGTTCCCTGGGTTAAGGGCTCCAGAACTATTTCAGAGTTACTTTCTATTTCAACTGATCTTAGCATCAAACCTCAGTAAGCTTTAGCATACGGTATTCACTTTGCACATTATTCCAGCTTTGAGAGTGTTGATGCCAAACTTTTTAAATATGATGGAAGGAAAGACTTTAAAATAGTTTCAGAAAAAATTTTATTGATGTCTTAAATCTTCTTGTCTTTTGCAATTTATTTTAAACCACATGACTGTACAAAATAGCTACCAGAAGGCTTGCCATCCCCTAGGCTGTCTCTACAGGGAAAAAAAATCACTTTGAACAAAAATGAGTTAAAAATCCTATGTAAATGACTGGTCGATCCAATCAACAAGGGGGATAATAGGGTAGATGCCACTTGATCAATTTACTTTTGCTGTATAGAAAATCACCCCAAAACTTAGTGGCTTAAAACAATTATTTTTTTATTTAGCTCTCAATGCTATGTGTTGGCTGGGCAGTCTTCTGTGCTAAGCTGCTTTAGCCAATCTCTGTTGCTGGTCATTCTTATGCCACAGTAGTCAGCTGATAGGTGAGCCAATGGCTGGGTGATCTGGAATGGCCTCTCTACATGACTGGTAGGTGACAGGCTATCAGCAGGTGACTTGCTATCATCCTCCAGTAGGCTAGTTTAGGCTCATCTGCATACAACTCAGTGTTCCAAGCAAGAGACAGAAAGCTCAAATGGACAAGCAATTTTCAGGTCTCTGCTTGCTTCGCATTTGCTAGTGCCCCATGGCTAACCAAGATTTGAGGAAGGAGGACGTAGACTCTACCTCTTAATGAGATATCTGCAACATCAAGGGAAAGTAAGTAGATGGAGAAAAGGGAAGTATTGATGCGATTTTTCTACTCTACTATAATTTGTATAATTTTCTGTTATAATTTCCATGCAATTTGCCTTGTTCATTTCTCATGGATACTCGGTGAAACAGCACTTATTTCCATTTTATGGACAACACCGAGGAACAAAGAAATGAAGTAGAATACCCATGGTTATACCACTAATAAGTGACAGAGCCAGGATTTGGACTCGGTATCACATTGTTCTGAAGCCTACATTTCTAATCATTCTGTTTTGTCTATAATCCAAGTACTGGCTGGTTGCTAACAGGTTGCTAATCTGAATTCAAACCTTTAAAAAGAAAATTCATGTATGTAGGCAGCAGCATCAGTCTGTGTTTATCAAATATTTTCAAAATATTTTGCAGAGATTATTTTTATTGCCAGTTCAATAAAACCTCAAGCCCCAGATGTGGTTAGTCAGGCTGTCTTCTCCCAGACTTTCAAGCCCTAAGGCACTTTATGGTAATGCAACCTCAACTTTTCCAACTCCTTAGTGACATTCCCTTCCCACTTATAAACAGAAAGAATCTTCTTTTTTGAAACCATGAAATTCTGCTGCAGGTTCCACCCTTGGAAGAGACAACACTCAGAATCTCTGGGTTCATTCCCAGTCCCAGCTCTCCTTTTAAAACTCTGGGGAACTGGGACCAGAACCAGGGGTATTGCCTCTTTGCATAGATAGTAATTGGTCATGTGCCCATCAAGTGTCAGACAGATTATTAACCACTCCAAAAATGAAACCAGAGCCACAGTGAGCAGTGCCTCAAAGCTGGTCTCTCCTCAGTCCCTGCAAAGGTGAATTTTCTACATGTCCTGTTTCTGCCTCTCCTCTCCTCCTGGTGCTCTCTCTTTCTCACTGGTCTCTTTGGCTCTCTCCTTCCATTTCCATTTCTTCAAATCCAAACTTCCTTTCCTCTCTTCCCCATACCCCTCTTTGACTGAGGAATACCATTAGGAATACCACTTCTATTGAAACGAGTTCAAAAGATGCCTTTGGCTGTAATTTGAAGAGATGAAGGAGCCGGGGGTGAATTAAATGCACTTACTGAATCTGGTAATCCTGTTTGTTTTGAGGGAATAGAAATATATTATTTCTTACTTACATGTATTCTAATTCTACTCTGAAGTCTCCTATTGACTAGGAATGAATTCATCTTCATTTGACAGTTTTATGACCCAAATTAGCTAGCTCTGTCCATTGATCTGATTTAAAATGCAACCAAAGGATTGAGTTGCTTTAACAGAAATCCAAGCATAAGCAACAGTGCCTGCCATCACCCAGATTTTTCATAATATATGCATTTCTCAGTGTGGCTATCTGGACCTCCTTGTGAAGCTTACCTCTTGAATGGCCATTATTCAGCAATAGAAATGATTCAGTAATGAAAACAAGTGCTTGACTTTTTTCTTTCTAAAAGATTTATTAAAGCTCCTCAGAGGTTGTTTTTATAAAAACCCAGTCTTTAGAGTGGCTGACCTTAAAAAGGTGTTTATCTAAGCTATATTCCCCAAAACATTGACCAACATGATAAATAATTTATTTAATGTTTCCTTAAATATTATTTTGTTTGGTTTAAACCCAAAGTAGAAACTTCTCCCCAAAAGGAACACTGTCTCATTTTTGTATACAATGGAAACATTTGGGAACAAATAAAAGAAATGCAATCTTTTTTACAAATGTTGGCTTACTAAGTGAGCTGGTTAATCCAGGGTATGCAAAATAAATGTTGTGACATTTGGCTGTTAAATTAGAAGCTGGGAACTTTGGTTGATGGTTATATGCTTATTTTTAGTACTTCCTTATACTGGTAGGAAAATAAATATCCACAAATAAACATAGCAAGTGGGGCACAAAGGGATTATCAATAGGAAAATGCCCTTCATCAAAACCACAGAGGAGCATCCACATGGACTGTGTTCACACTTAGAAATGTCTTTTTCTAGCGATGCTGGTAAATCCAGAGCTTCACTGCATTGGAATTGCCTTCAGGAGAACTTGCTAAATGTACCCGCACTTCCTCTGCAGAGCTGTCCCTCCAACCATAGGGGGACTAATCACAGAAGTCCTGCCCCTGGGCCACAGAGGGGGCCCTGACGGACAAGTTAATCAGCTTCCACTTTGTGAGCCCTGACATAAACTGGCCAATTAGATTCTACTTTGTGAGTCCCGACACAGGCTAGCCGAACAGATTCCACTTTCTAGGATGCTGTGATTGGCCAAAAAGCACACTTGACTCAACCTCAGGTAATGATAATTTGGTGTATATATATGAAACAGGAAGAGAAGGAGCCTACTCTTTGGGTCA
Source organism: Alouatta caraya (assembly GCA_963575295.1). Lineage (NCBI taxonomy): Eukaryota > Metazoa > Chordata > Mammalia > Primates > Atelidae > Alouatta > Alouatta caraya. The sequence goes on from CAUYUD010040857.1 coordinate 7,113, forward strand.
TAAAGAACTAGAGGTGAATCAAAGGCTGCCTAGGAAGAAGCCTGGCTACAACAGAGGGCATTAGAGAAGCAGAACTGAGAGAGGGTGGTGAGTGATTTCTGACAATGCTCTATGAGCCCCTGAGTACAGCCATGCCTGATCATTAATTCCCTCTTTTGGCTTTAGCTGGCTGGAATCAGTGTTGGCATGTCACCTCTAATAACCAAAAGAGTCTTGACTAATCCCGGGTATCCAGGGTGAGGCACAAGTTATCCTCAGGTGATATTTGTTCATTTTATCCCCCTGGCTTTCTGATAGTAACTTAGATTTATACCTATCTTAAATCTTACCTTCAGGGCTTTATATAATTCTGTTCATCCCCTTTTCTGGTGAAACATTCTCTATAGGGACAGGAAGTCAAGACAACTCGTCAGAGACTCACAGCATTGAGTGTGATGACCACATCCTAGCCCAAGCCAGTTCCTTAGAAGCATTCTTGCTAATTTCGGAGCATATCTTCGGATTAAAATTAAAAGTGGGTGTGTGCTCAATGACCCAAGAATTCTTACTCTTTAAATGCTATTATGAAACTAGTCTGTGAAGACTCATTTGGGTTCAGCTGGAGACACATGTGGCACCTTAAAAATCAGGTGCCTGCATTGTACAGAGTACCTTACTTACAGTCTCACTAAAGCCTCCCCCAGATCTTGTGTGACAGATACCTTTAATATCCCATTTCACAGAAAAGGAAGAAACACTCAGAATGGTTCAGAAATTTACACAGTTAATGAGTTGTGGAGGCTGGAAGAAATTCTGGGTCTATAACATTCTATCCTTCTTTAAACGCTGGCCACTATGCTAAGAAAGTAAAGAAGCAGAGGGGTGGCCATGCGGGCTATCAGTCTACCATATGAGATTCAAGAAGAGCTATTAAGAACAGCGACCAGTAGGCAAACAACATCGAACTTGAAATTAGACTGTTCTGAAACTGACATCCTCGTTCTGCCACTTGTTTTCTCTGTGCTCTTAGACACATTTGTTTATCCCTCTAAGTCTCAGTTTCTCCATGTAAAGCAAGGTTAATTATAATATAGTAGAGAGTCCTATTGCTTCTTGGTCCTTTGACTAAGATCAAGTATACAGTAGATAGTCTCCAAATACAGCTGCTAACAATTCCCCATCCCTGTTCATGAATGCCACTCCTCGCTTTAAGAGGAGGAGTCTACTTCTTATCCTCTCCTTAAATGTGGGCTGTCCTCAGAACTGGTTCAGGCCAATAGAAACGGGAGGAAGTAATACTCTCAGACTTCTGAGCCCAGGCCTTAAGCTTCTGCTTCTTCTCCCTTGAAGCCCAAGCTTTAAGGGAGTCCAGTCTAGACTAATGAGTGACTAGATGCCCTGGGGATGAATGACCATTTGAACCTTGAGGCTTGACCAAACTCTAAATGCAGCCACATGAAAGACCCTAAGCAAGACTAGCAGAAGAAAACCAACCCAGCTGAACCCCAGCCAAGCCACAGAATTGTAAAAAACAATATTGTTATTTTAAGCCTTACTCTCTGGGATGATTTGTTATGCAACAATAGATAACTGACTTACCTCAGGTTACTGGGAAGATTTAACAGGTTAATGTATTTAAAAGCAAGAACACCTAGAACAAAGTTTGCCATTCATGTATTCAACGTGTTTATTGGGCAAGTACTTTGTGGGCACCACTGTAGAGGCAATTGGGATTCTGAGGGGAGCAAGGCAAAGTCCCCACTCTCTTGGAGCTTACATTGCAAGAAAAAGAAGAATAAATAATCAAAAATAAGTAATACAGTGTCAAGTACTGATACTGCTGAGAACAGTTGCTGTGTAGCAACCCTATATTATTCGTATGTGCTGCTAATTATCCGTGGTTTACATCCCCTTGGTTCAGGACTTCAGAAATTCAATGAAAGTGAAGCAGGGTAGAGAGAGAAAGGCTGAGAGGAAGAAGACCTATTTTAGATGGCGTGGTCGAAATGGCCCTTTCTGCATGGGGTATTTGAATAGATACCTGAATGATATGAGGAAGTCAGCCATACCTTCCCCATACACCCATGACTCCTATGCATGCACCTGTTTACACAGTGTATTCTAATTATTTGTTTTTGTCTTATCTTCCCTCATTGACGGACAGATCTCATAGGCAAACAGAGGCATTTCACATTCAGATCCTCTGTGGTTTGGGCAGTGGTTGATGCCCAGTAGGTGCCTAAGAAACATTGATTGACCATATGAATGCGTGTCATGGGGCCATTCACTACTCAACACAGGGGTTAAAGTCACTGAGCCAAGAAGGTCCAAAATGTAGCTGCTACCCTCTTCAGGAGACCCTGCAGAACTCAGGCCAGTTTCCCCCTTCACAGAAAGCTTTATTGGCAGCCCACCTGTTCCATGACCTCCATGCTCAGCCTGAGGAAGCCCTACCTTGCTCGGGGCCAGTCCTATAACCCTAGGCAGAAACCTCTGTGGCCGTCACCAGAAGGCAGGGGTATACCTGCACTTTCCTTGAGCTGCCCAGCCACTGTGGTACAGGCAGCAAGATCTCCAAGGACAGGGGAAAAGCCAAGGGACCTGAGATCTGCCTCCTCCTGCACCCAGCAGCCAGACTGAACATTCCAGGCAGGACATGATGGGAAGGAAGCCTGGTGCAGCAGAGGCGTTTGCTCAGCAGGAGAAACTCTGTCCTTCCCCTTCCTCCCCTGACTCCACCTCATCTGGCCCACTGGAAACAGCACCCCAGTTAGCCTCATGAAAAACACCATGCCCGATTTCAACGAAGACACCTTGGCTGTGCACAGCCACAGGCCCATGGGGTGTGCTTTCCCCTCTGCCCTTCCCACCAAACCCTCCTTTATTCTCCACTAGACCAGAGAGCAATAGGGCAACTTCATCCTCCTGAGCGGCTCCACATTCCACAAAGGGGCTATTGCTATTTGCCACTCTGGGAAATAAAGCCCGTCACAGGCCTTCCCCTATGGAGCCCTCTCTCTTTCCCTGCCTCTCCTCCAGCTGCTCCTGGTTCAAGCCACTCCCTGCCCCAGCTAATAATGCCTTGTCACGCAGTGACAGAATTACGGCCTCACACTGGTTTCACATGTCACAAATAATTGTGCTCATTGCGCATCATATTGAAGTTGTCAGGCCTCTCTTACGCCTATAATTTGTGTGAGTTGATCATACTTTGGTAAATCAGCAGGTCACGACCTGTGCCCTTTAGCCCCTGTGGCTGGCTGAGAATGACCTACAAATCTTGTGACAGGGACAACAGAGAGGGTATGAACTGTTCAATTGCTCGTGTCTATCAGCTGCCGTGGAGAAAGCCCGTTGCTCTCTGCTTTTGCCATCACTTTAAACAGCTAACACGGCACCCTATGTCAGCCCATCTTAATTTCTTCACATCTGTTTTTTTTTCCCCTAGATTTTTTTTTAAGTACTTTAGATATTTCTAATTTTTTTTCCTTTGCCACAAGACATTTTGGTGCCAAACCCAGTGTCTTTCTTACATGTGTTTTAAATAAAAACCTCCCGTGACTATGATAAAGTGAACAGACCTCATGCTCTCTGTCCAGCTCAACTGAACAGAGCTCTACGCAATGGTTAAATCTGGCTGGCAGCTTTATGAGCTCCACTGCTAACACTTTATTGGGTAACACGTTCACAAATAGTGTTCCCAAGACTTTGTTTTCATTAAAGTACAACATGTACCATCAAGTTGCATTTAATGCTCTGCTTCGTATTTTATACACGGTATTGCTGACCGTGGCCTTCAGTATCTAATGCTGGAAAGAGGGTAATGAAGTTCGAACTGCTTTCATTACCCTGGATCTTCAATAACTGGCTTCTTAAAACGTCAATGGAAAAGAAGCAAGATGACCAAGTTGTGTCCAGACTGATGCTCTGTAGAAATGCTGGAGTGAGGTCAAGAATAAAATAGTTTTATGTGGGTCTGTCTCCGGGAGAGCTGTTGCAAGTTAGATGCCCAGACAGTGGCTAGCCTCCTCCTTGGTTAAGAAAGAGAACATGGTGTCAATGGCCTCATGATGTTCACTCTGGTGACTTCCCATTCTTTGCCAAGCTACCTCACTCCTGCAAAGATGCACCAGTGGGTCGGTTTGCAATTCTGAAAACAGGCAGCAACATCTGCCTGCCTATGTTGGGATGTCAGGAAGTGAGGATGATGCCACTTGTTGGAGCAATAGCAGGCACAAGGGCAGTGGGTGAAAGGAGATAAAATGAGCAAGGCTCTCTCTGCACACCATACAAGGCATGCCCATTTAATTTCCAAAAGCATCAGCTGAGGGCATGTGAACCAGGAATAATTAGCAGCACACACAAGCCATACACAGTCGTTACAGAAGACACAAACTCATGTTGCTCAACTGTTTGGATCCCTTTCCCCCTTACCTCTTCTGGTTCATAGGCACAGACCCATGGTGATTCTTAACACTGAAAGCCGTATCACTTTTGTTGCAACTTACAACAGCCAATCACCAGGTTAGGGCAGGCATGGGGGAAGAAAATGTTGTGTCTGGGTCGTGACTATAACCCTCCAAAGGCCCCAGCTATGAGGCAAGTTCAGTGCAGATGTGGGTGGTTATGGACTGCAGGTTTACTTTTCAGGAGTATCTCTTTGCTGAGATACCTTAATGGAGATGTAGACAGCCAGGGGTTCAGATCACAGTACCACCTCTAACTAGCTTGGTGACCTAGGCACGTTACCTTAATTCTCTGTGTCTCAGTTCCTCAACCTGCAAAGTAGTTGGCTCACAGTAGGTGCTGAGTAGATCTTATTTTTTTCTCAGTCTGGGTTTTTGTTTGCAAGCAATGTAGCGTGACAGTTAAGCAAAAAAGGAATAGATAGGGAAGATGTGAGGAGCTTACAGAGTCTGAAGAAAGACTGGAGAGCTGAGATGAAAAATAAGCTAGAACCAAGGGAGGTTACAGGGCAAAGAACATAGCCGATGCCAGACCTTGGGCACAATCTGGTTACAATTTTGCCCCTGGCACCACCTCCATGGCCCTTGGGTTCTACCACTGTACCCCAGACTTCCTTCTCTTTCTTTACATGGGGCTGGGAAAGGAAGGAGTTCAGGCTTCAGGTTTTACTCACAACCACTTTAATACAGTATATATTTTTCAGTTCCTTTTCAACAAAGGTGGTTGGGGGGGGGGGTGGAGAATCTGCATTAAAGCAGCCTGATCAGCTTATCCAAAGCCATGCTGTGTGTAAGTGACACTGTTTGGAATGAAAACACATGTGCATCTCCAGTTCCTATTAAATTGCGTCCATAACTAGCTCATGGAATGACTGTGGGAAAATTCAGGGGAAAGAGTGAAACTATGGCTTCCCACAAGAGCAGTGAAGACCCTGGCTACCAAGTGCAAAGTTATCTTTGACTCCCACCTCTGTCACTGGTGAGACAGAGATCTAAAGAAGTGCCTTGGATGGCCATGCGAGATGGGACTCAGTCAAACCCATGGACAGGAAGAGAATGAAAAACAAATCTGGAAAACTCAGTCACACACTCCACTATTGAGTGGTTATGTTCTAGGTACTGAGCTAAGTTCTTTTGTGGCATTATTTTATTTAACATTCAAAATAAATCAATGAGCTATCTATTATTATCCCCATTTTACAAACAAGGAAATCAAGGCTCCTGAGTTGGAGGGCATGGGGAGTAACATGGACATAGCACAAATGCTGGGCCTTAAGGCTTTGCCTTCAAAGCGGGACGTGCCCACAGATGTCTCTGGGTGGCGGCGGCATAGAAAAAGGACACGGGAATCCCAGGGCACAATATCATGGGTACTTAATAAATGCCTGGTGATCTCATAATCTCCAAAACCGGTATTGTTTGGGCTAAGGGATCAAGAGACAAAAAGCTAAGGAATATTTCATGATCTGGAAACTTTCAGTTCCTTTAATATGAAAATGCTCAACATGAAGTATTAAAGATGTAAGGATTCAGAGGTTGCAGGAGGCCAAAGAAGATTAAGAGATTCTTTCCCCCAAATGAAGTGCATAGTGTATCCATTACAGGGCATGGGGATTTTCCCTCCCTTCCCCTCCCCTTCCCCACCCTCTCTGCTTAATAGAGAAAATGCTGAAAACTTTGAAGAAATGCATTCTTTGTTCCTTAAGTTCCATGATTAATTAGGTATAAGCCATGTTTCAAAATGTTTCATCATTTATTTGTAATTCTCCCCAGAGTGTGTACAGTAACTTGGCTCAGAACACATAGATTACATTGCAAATAATACTCATATGCTGAAACTTTTTATGTGTCTTTCCCTTCCCTTCTCTGCTTTTCCCTATAGTACTTGAGTGGAAGAACAAAGCTGGATTTCCATCAGAGAGCACACACGGCTTTGAGTGGATTTCTCCAGCCTACGGGGAACCTTCAGAAGGGGGACTGGAAACAGTCAGCAGGCAGCCATGCACCCACACAGCATGGAGCCTCCCAGGCTCCTCTAGCCCCCGTAACTCTTTCAAGGAAAGATGTGCATTTGCTTTAAGTCAGTCTTCATCTCTCCAACTCCCTCCACACCCACTTCGCCAGGAGGAATCCCCAGGCATAATCTAGGGAGCAATCCAGTGTAGCAGTAAACACGTGGGATCCAACCATGGGCCTCTGACTCCACTTTTAGAGCTTTGTTCTTTTTCTCTCAACTATAAAATGGGGATAAGAATAGCCTCCAAAATCCACTGGGTCTTCATAGGAGCAAATGTGATTTAGCAGAGTGCTTCATTCAGAATATGCTTTCTATGAGTGTTGATATTATTTTTGTTATTTTCAATTTGACCCAACTCCAAACCCCCAACACACACACACAGACACACACACACACACACACACACACACACACACACATACACACACACTCCGGGGTCAAGTGACTTAGGATAATGCTTGGAGCAGTGAGTCTGAGTCTGTGGAAGAGAAATTGGATCGGTCAGTCAAATTCTCAAGTTGAAGCAATCTGTGTTATGCACGCACACACAAAACGCACAACACACGTGTACACATGCACACACACGACCTCAGGGTACAAGATCTGTTGCTGATTCCAAAGCAGAGGCCGCCCTTCTTGCCTTCCATCAGAACCCCTGACTTGCTGCAGAGGCAGCCCCTCCCTTTGCAATATCTTTACTTCCATATCTTTGCTTCCCTTCACCCGTCAGAAAGAACACTCCTCCTACAAAGCTCAGATCAAATGCTGCCACCAGTTTGCAGTCCTCACTTTCCTCACTTTAAGGTGGACTGTGTGTGGTCAAGGGTGAGGCCTCATCTCCTAGACTTCATCTGCCTGGGCCTTGAAGGTGCGTTGAATTGAATCACCAGGTGTATCAGTTTCCTGGGGTTGCTGTAACAAAGTACACAAACCCGGTGGTTTAAACACCAGAAACTTAAGAGTCTCACGATTCTGTAGTCTAAAAATCCAAGTTCAAGGTGTCAGCAGGGTGGTTCCTTCCGAGGGCTGTGAGGGAGAGTCTGTTCCACGCCTCCCTCTTAGCTTCCGGTGGTTTGGTGGCAATCTTTGGGGTTTCTTCATTTGCAGAAGCATCACCTCAATTTTTGCCTTTAGCTTCATATGGCATTTTCCCAGTATGCGTATCTGTCTGTGTCAAAATGTGCCCCCTTTTTTTGGGGGGGTATGGGAAGCACTTCTGGTAAAAACCAGAAAATCTGCTAGACAAATTCAAAAAGAACTTAACACTCATAATTTGTCCTTATTATAAGAATATGATTATTTTAGATGAGGGCCTGCCCTAATGACCTCAACTTGATCACCTGTGAGGACCCTATTTCCAAATAAGACCACATTCACAGGTACAGAAGAGGAGAACTTTAACTTTTTTTTTTCTCAGGAGAGGCAGGGGACACTGTTCAACCCATGACCAGGAGTAAGTGACCAACAATTCTGAGTCAGAGCCTGTAGGTTCATTTTGTTTCTTTTTTTTTTTTTTTAAGAGATGGGATCTTGCTCTGTTGCCCAGGCTGCAGTGCAGCAGCATGATCACAGCTCACTGTAGCCCCAAACTCCCAGGCTCAAGCAGTTCTCCTGCCTCGCCCTCCCAAGTAGCTGGGACTACAGGCTAATCTTTTTTTTTTTTTTTTTTTTTTTGTTGTTGTTGTTGTTGTTGAGGCAGAGTTTTGCTCTTGTTGCCCAGGCTGTAGTACAATAGCGCAATCTTGGCTCACTGCAACTTTCAACTCCTGGGTTCAAGCAATTCTACCTCAGCCTCCCGAGTAGCTGGAATTACAGGCACGTGCCACCACGCCTGGCTAATTTTCTGTATTTTTAGTAGAGACAGGGTTTCTCCATGTTGGTCAGGCTGGTCTCAAACCCCCAACCTCAGGTGATCTGCCCACCTCGGCCTCCCAAAGTGTTGGGATTACAGGCGTAAGCCACCGCGCCTGGCCTACAGGCTAATTTTTTTTTTAATTAAAAATTTTTGTAGAGACAGTGGTCTGGCTATGTTGCCCCAGTTGGTCTCAGACTCCTATCCTCAAGCAAGCCTCCTGCCTCAGCCTCCCGAAGCACTGGGACTAGAGGTGTGAGCCTCTGCTCCCAGCCCCTGTTTCTAATTCTAGCAAAGCAGAGCACTGAGAATACTGGGAGGGGAACATCCAAGCCTGCCTTTGTCATCAAACACAGATAGTTCGAGTCTGGTGTTCTCAAGCCCTGCTGCCACATTTGCCCGGCCTGTAGATCCTAAAGACAAAATGAGACAAAAGCAAACAGCAATGCTAGGGTGAGGAAGACAGGTCAGTGGGACTCAGCCATCACTTTCAGGTGCAGCCGAGAAGGAAACCCTCTACTAGACTAAGCACAGAAACAATCCGTGTGGTTTTCCCTGGTCTAGCCTGAGAGGCATTTCTTGTTTGGGGGCTTACAGCGTTACTTGGGATGTTTAAACAACATCTTAAAAAATTAAACTGACCTCTTATGTAGAATTCTATAAAGCACATAGAATGCTAAAAATCTCCAGATGGTTGAGATTAAGGAAAAATCACACGCTCTCCTAAACCATGCAACCATTCGTCTACTTTTGGTAGTACCAACTCTTGCCCAAATGGAGAAGTGGAGGCGGTGGTTTCAGTCTCTCACAGTTGTAAATGCCTTGAGATCCAAGAGGAAAGATTTTATAGGCCATGAAGACACCCCTGCTGGCTATTCTTGTGGTGGCCAGCAAGATACTCTAGGCGTATACTCAATGTGTCTTGCTGGTGCAGTGTGGACATGGTATTATTGGTGCCTCGTGTTTCAGTTAGAGAGATAAGCTGGCATATGAGGAATATGCAGACACCTGGAGAGAAATGAGCAATCCATGGGCCCAAGTTTTTTAGTAGAAAAGAGAGCAGGCACACTGGTAATCATAACAACAAGGAACACTTACATGAGTATATTATGCATCTGATAGTTAACGGTAGCAATGTCCTTAATACTTCTAAATTTTTATGCCAATTTTCTATCTACCAAAATTCAATTTCGAATACTCGGCTACTTGAGTGACTACATTCTTCTCTGTGTTTTAGAAATATGAACACGAAGTAGTTTCTTTGGAAATTAATTACATTCGTATCGAGGATATTTATTAAAGAGACTGGAAGAACAAAAGTCACTTACATTGGCAGTTCATTCTTTGCTACCTGAGAACAAGTTCTAAGAAATAGCAACTAACAGGCATACTGGCCCAATAAAGGAACTGAGAAATTACTCATTCAGATAAAATTCAGTTTTCTTATTTCAGAGGGAATTGGGGGAGGAGGTGTCGAAGAAAATTGGATAGTCAATAAGGACTAACTACATGGCTAATCGCAAAGATTACAAATCCCAGGGATGTAAACGATACCTACGGCCCCACCATCTTCAGAAAACATTTAAAATAATAAAAACGATAATTTATCCATTGCCGCAAGTTTGACCTCTTACCCTGGTCCTGTCAGAGTGGGTCCAGCAGAAAGGGGAGGAAGGTCTAAATTTTGCCTGGGTGATGTGAGGTTAGGGACTGAGGACCCTCTTCTGCCAAAAAGTTAATCTCCAGTATTTATTTGGGTGCAAACGAAAGTAGAATAATGGGGAAGGAGGTCCTTCATGTAAAAGAAACTCAAAAGCTTTACAGACTGAATTAGGTGTAATCCTTATGGGATCCCTAACAGCTCATAAATAACTTTTAATGAGATTTCCAGCGAGTAAAATAGCATGTGGGGGAAAAAGTATTCTTTTTTATTTTTGTTATTTTGTTTTCAATAAAGCACATGCTTCATATCATTGTTTTCCAAACCCATAAGCAAAAGAAGGGAAACCATTTCAATAAGAAGAGATTAGTACTGAAAATATTTAATTAACTGATAGGGACAGGAAATGCTTGAATATGTCATTGAAAATACTTGACATTGACCACTAATCTATGGAAACTTATAGAGCTGAGTCTAAAGCATGTTCCGGAGTTAAGCAGAGAAATAAATCAAGGTTTGCAAATGTCATTTAAGTTTTCACCTGTCCCACGATTCAAAATTATTGGCTTCCCAATGAAAAGCATATGTTGTGTCCCATGCCTGGGGAGTAGTAATGAAGTGAGGCAGACACTCTCCAGCGCTCCCTCCCATGGTGCCCCTCTTTATTTCCCATCAAGTGAAAATAATTACTGTATCCTTAAGGGAGCGCTTCCCTGCGTCTGGTCTGCCGATAAGGGCTGCCATGCTGGCTCCTCCAGCCCTGCCCCTCTTTCTTGAGGGACCGTGGTTTGATTTATGAGAAAATAGTTGGCAAATTGCGATGTCCATCTTGATGGATGACATCATTTGGACCATTTTGCTGATCACGTATGACTATCTTTTTTTGTTTAGCCTGGTTGCAATTGATCCACTGCTCCAACAGCTGAAGAAGGAGGGGAAAATAGCAATTTCCTTTTCTTGGAGAGGTCACCAAGCAGAAAGAGCTCTGGCCTTTTGTTCCCTAGAAACTCACCAGTGATGTTCAAGCCCTTTACAAAGAGCTCTCATAGGCGTTATCTTAGACCATCCGAACAAAGGCTCTCAGAAGTAGACAAGGCAGGTATAGTTCTCCTTACAGGGAAGATAAAGTGAAGTTCAGAGAGACTGAGTGCATTACCCCAGGTCACACAGCTAGTCAAAATCAGGGGTTCAAATCTTGGTCTTTTGACTCCAAGCAAATTCTCCTTTCTCTTTTCATTGTTTCTTGGTGGAACAAGAACACACATTTAGGGACAAAGTCAAACTCCCCCTATCATAGGCTATTCAGTCCTCTCCTTCCTAAGTTTCTGGGAGCTTCCTAACTGATCTCCAGGCCCCTGATATCTCCCTTCCCATCTTTCCTCCTAGCCACCACAGCATTCTAACCCTACAACACAAATCCAGCTATGTCACTATCCTGTTAACTTTCAGTGTCTTCTTATCCCCCAACACCTGCCTCTCAGAATTCTCTACCATATCCTCTCCAACAGGAAGGTTGTGGAGGTGTGAGCAGAACCCAAAGTGGTCTACTTTGAATTTATTTGTAATCTCATGTTTTATATCTCATTTTAATAGGGACTTGGCATTATATTAAATATATTCTTGTTTGCTTTCACTTAAAAACAATGATTTCAATCTAATCTTTAATTAAAATTTATGCCTGGGAAAGCAGCCACATCTTTATTTTATGGCTTGGGGTTCTCCTTAGCATACCTCCTAGTTTTGAGTACTGCTAGTCTACATCCTGGGTCTCAAGGGATCAGGTCTAGGGCCTTAGCATTGACTATAAGGCCCTTATTCAGCCACCTTACCTTCCTCCTAGCTTCACTTCTACCACTCACATCCTGACCTCTTATATTACAGCCACGTTGATCTTTCATGCCTCCGTGCCTTTGCACGTGGTCATCCCTCAGCCTGAAAGTCTCTTCTGCTTTACCTCGAAACTCCCAGCATGCATGCATGGCACCCCTCAGTGCACCTTCCCTTGTGCCCCCCGCTGTGGCTCTATCACCTGCACTCCATTCCCAGTAGCAGTTAACCCTTTGAATCCTAGTCATCTACAAGAATGTCTGTCTTTTCCCACTCAGCTAAGTCCTCTTACCCACCATCTTCATAACTACCAGAGCCCAGTATACTTGGCATAAACTAGGTACTAAATAAGTGCTTGTAAAATAAATAAAAACTATTAACATATTTCCACTAGGAGATTTGTTTTTAGATGTTAGCCTAATCTTAGTTGCTTACATTGTACAGTTTATAAGAGCTTTTATACATTTTTAAAAATTCTACCAAGTACGGTTTTTATGCGTGCCAGGTGCATGACCTCACTGGATCTTCATGATCTCATTTTTCTTCAAAAAAGCAGGTAGAGCAACACCTCATTCTCTTGCCATAACTTGGAGGTAAAACCCAGACCCTGGAGTTCAAATGCCTGCATTTGGATCACCCTCTCCTTGCCATCTCTGCTTGAGCTCAGTTTCCTCATCTGTAAAGAGGATGATAATGGTACTAACATTGTGTCAGTGAAGGCGGTGAGCTCTAGAAATGACGGCCTAAGCCAGGAATTGGCGAATGGCCTGTGGGCCAAACCCAGCCCACCACCCGTTTATGTGTGGCCTGGGAGATAAGAATGGTTTTTATCACCTTAGGTGATTTTTAAAAATCAAGAGAGTAATTATATGTTGTGACCCATGAACCTTATATGAAATTCAAATTCCAATGCCTATAAAGTTTTATTGAGAAATAGCCCTGCCCATTTATTTACATATTGTCTGACACTGTTTCTTCTCTGCCACAACAATACAGCTGAGTTCTTATGACAGAGACCAATCAGCCCACCAAGCTTAACATGATTACTGTCTGACCCTTTGCTGACCCCTGACCTATGGTCAAGTCCTACCTCCACCCCTCAACAGCTTTGGGACCTTGGGAAGACTGGGTAACCTCTCTACGCCAGTTTCTTCCTCTGCGAAGGAGAGATAATAATATCTGCCTCCTAGGGCTTTATGAGATTAAGTGAGGTAACATACTTAAAGCCCTTGGTCAGGACCCAGTACTGTGAATGTTAGCTAATGTTACTAAGCTACCTTCCCAGAGGGCTAGAATTTGCCAAGTAGTGGAATAGGGGTGGGAAGGAGGTACCAGTGCCAGCTGTGTGGACGGTTCCAACCTGATGTAATTGGAGAGGCTGAGAGGCAGGATGAGAGCCAAATGGAGCTGAAGAGAAAGCCAAGGACCAAGGTGCAATCTCCCGGGAGAGCCTAAGAGGACACCTTGCCAAAGGGCCCAGCCAGGACCCACGCTGGGTCTCAAAGTTGAGTTCCTAGTTGGGTTTAGAGGGGACCAAGTCGGAAGACAGTGAGGAACAAGCCAAGAGTGGGATAGGGGGATCTGGAAGATTTCCCAGGACCCAGACAGCACACCACAGGAGGACAGGCTTAAAGGGAAAGGATTATCATTCCCATTTACTCATGAGGAGACAGAAGCTTTGAGTAATCAAATGGCTCGTCCAAGAGAATACAACTAGTAAAAGTGACTAAGTGCAAAATACCAGATGCCCAGACCTGGGCTTCTCCCTCCACTTTACCCTGCTGATTTTCCTACCTGATGTTTCAGGTTGAAATTTTTTTTGTGAATCTTCTTAGGAACTACACCACTGAGTCTAAAGGAATCAGTATGTCTCTGCTCTGCTGTTTTGTTTTCCCAAGAACAGAGAGCACTAATTTTCTTAAAACCATCGAGCATTAATTAAATGTAGTTCTCGGCTGGGCGCGGTGGCTCACGCCTGTAATCCCAGCACTTTGGGAGGCCGAGGCGGGTGGATCACGAGGTTAAGAGATTGAGCCCATCCTGGCCAACATGATGAAACCCCGTCTCTACTAAAAATACAAAAATTAGCTGGGTGTGGTGGCGTGCGCCTGTAGTCCCAGCTACTCAGGAGGCTGAGGCAGGAGAATTGCTTGAACCCAGGAGGAGGAGGTTGCAGTGAGCCAAGATCGTGCCACTGCACTCCAGCCTGGCAACAGAGCGAGACTCTGTCTCAAAAAAAAAAATGTATTTCTCCCTTTTTGCAGTTAGATTCCTTGTTGCTGAAGGTAGCAGGAACAGGCTCCACAGGCTCGGATTTTCATCGAGGCCTCTGACAGGGGTCTGTAGCCTATAGGCGCATTTTTCTCTGTAGTTCAGTGACAACCCTGCAAATGGCAAATTGTTTATGATTTGAGAGCTGCAAGGATCCAAGCTGCACTGAAAGGAGAAGGAAGGAAAAAAGCATGCTAAGAAAAGCAACAAGTAATTCAAAGACCTAGGGCAAACATAAATGTATAGATTTCAATAGACACTTGATAAAAATGTCTTTATAACATCTACATGTCTTTGCAAGAAGGCTCCAGATCCACAGGCTTCTTTTATTTATTATTCCTAACATATGTGATTGCCACAGAGGATTGAGTTCAGAAAGGCACTCTCCAAGGGCAGGGTGGAAGACAATTCTGCTTTAGAGCCTGGTGACCCAAAATGTTTGAGCTGCCCCGTCGAAAGCGAGGATTCTTGTTTATTTGACGATTTTTCTCTCTTGAATGTTGTATTTAAACAAGTGTCTCCTTTTGGTCCAGTGTTTCTTCAAATGTATTTATAGAAGAACTTTTCCTTTCCCCTTCTAATCTGTTTTTCATATTTTGGTGAAAGGGATGATATATAAAATTTTACAAGGGTTTTGCTTTCTTTACATTTCTTAAATGTGGGCATCTGGTGTTCTCATTAAGCAAGCCATGTCCATTCAAAGACTCACCACATCTTTAATTCATGCTAAAGAGCAGTGCTGTGACTTGAAGAGTACGCTGTCTCCCACCGTCTTTTAGAAAGTTTAAAAAAAAAAAAAATATCCGGCATTCTTTGATTAATTTCATTCTGTCTATATCTTTCATTTCCAAAGTTTCCCCCTTCTATCTTTTTTCCCTAGTGGTAGAATACATAGCATTATTGTTTTCTGGACTCTGCCAAAAGCATGCTTTTTTATGCTTCAAATTTCTCACTAAGACCCATCTAAATTTTAGGCTTTGGGGCTGAGGAAAGAGACAAGAAAAAGAGAGAGGAAAGAGGAAAGAGGAGAGGAGAGAAGAGAGAGAGAGAGCAGGCACACTGCACACAAAGAGTTTCTCGTTACGCATTACAATGAGCCCTCGAAATACTATATTCCTGCTGAGAGTGCCTCAGATTTGGCCAGACTTTGGAAAACTGGAATTAGAGTTAAAATCTCCTGAAAGTGATATAAACCAAAAGATTGGCTCAGTTTCTGTGATGTCATCAACACATTTAATTATGTGAGAGAAATGTTTGGATAGGATGCATGGAAAACACACACACACACTCACACACACACACACACACGCATGTAAAATGCAGTAGTTCAACCACAGGCCAAGAAATTAATGCCAATTTCACAATTTTCACCTAAAGAAGTTTTGTCTATAAACCCCTTGTGATGCTTTTATTATTGCCATTGGTAATAATAATGACAAAACCTTAAAATAGAAATAGGAGTTTGGACAGAAAATATCATTGTTCCTCATTTGATTTGAATAGGGATGGTTCCTTCAAAGAAGACTTTGAATAATTTGCAGTTTTCTAATATGCTGGTACTACAAGTTTCTCCTCAAAATTTCTCAGCACATTAGAGAGTCACTTATATACAGAAATCCATTTAAATTGACAAGCTGATGAATGACCTGCCCAGGTAATACAGATGACTGTGGGTAAACATATTGGGTGCAATGTATTTTAATGATGTCTAAACAGTCAGATGTTGGTGCACCAGGTTGGGAAGGGTCTGTTGAAATTGAACCTGCTTGTTTTCTTCAAGCTCATTCCCAGTAATTTACGAGTCCAAATGTGGACTGCAAGTTTGTTTCCTATTGTTTGCCCTCCCTTGGAGTTGAGTTGCGACTCTGCTCCATTAGGCTGGCAAACCAGTTGCCTCAAATGTAGTGATTTCTGTAGGCTGTATTTCTTAATAGGAATTGGTTCACCCCAAATCAAAGTGAATCACTCATTCTCCTGATACCTCTGAACCTCACATGATACTGGGTGTTTTGGTCCTAAGGACAGTCCTTAGAAAAGCAAATCGTTGGCCGGGCGCGGTGGCTCACGCCTGTAATCCCAGCACTTTGGGAGGCCGAGGCGGGTGGATCACGAGGTCAAGAGATCGAGACCATCCTGGTCAACATGGTGGAACCCCGTCTCTACTAAAAATACAAAAATTAGCTGGGC
>CAUYUD010040861.1:0-19529 GCA_963575295.1 Alouatta caraya
AGCTACTCGGGAGGCTGGGGCAGGAGAATTGCTTGAACCCAGGAGGCGGAGGTTGCGGTGAGCCGAGATCGCGCCATTGCACTCCAGCCTGGGCAACAAGAGCGAAACTCCGTCTCAAAAAAAAAAAAAAAAAAAAAAAAGTCTAACTATTTCATCACAGTGTTAGTCATCATCTTGAGTAATCAGAGAATATCTAAATGTTTCACACTGGGTGATTTCATTAAAATCATAGTGCATTTATATAGTAAAATATTACACAGTCATTCTAAATCACATTGCCAAAGATCATTAATGACATGGGGAAGAGCCTATTGTATAACATATAAAAACTGTGTATCCGGTATGACCACAATTTCAATAAGACATATAGAATAAGGTCCAGAAGGAAATATACCAAGAATTTAAGAATGTTATGAAAAGCCCCTTTTGTAGATTTAATCTTTTTGGCATTGTTTTTTTCCATTTTGCAAGTTTTTTTCAATGATATTCTAAATTTATAATTGGGGACAATCCAATAAATGTTATTTTTCAAAAGCAAAACTTTTCATTCCTACTTACAGAGAAGAATTAAGAAAGGCGACAAACATGTGCTTGGGACTTTCTTATACATCTAGAGGCTCCCCTGTTAGTACAAATTGTGCTGACTTTTCAAATACCTTCTTTTTGCCTGGGGCCAAGAGGGCAGCCAGCTCTGTTTTCTGGTCTGGAGAGCTAGGGCAAGTATAGGGAGAAGCATTGACACGAGTCCTCATTCTCTTTGTCCAGGAACATGGCGTTTGTAGCGTCTGCCCTGCAGAAATTGTCGTCACAGAATTCTCTTTCCTTGCTGTGTTTCCAAGGAAATGCAACCGTCACTGGCTTGCAAAATCTCCATTTCTGGATATTTTTTTAGTATAAATATAAGTCAAGTTAAAGAAGAAGTGTGGCCAAAGTAACCAACCTCTGCTCTTTATTAAACAGCTTAATTAAATACCCACTTCTTTGTTTCGCCTTGTGGAACCTTTCTGCCACACCATTTCCTGCTCAAATAGGTACAAACACACCACAGACACTCCCATATACTCGTGTTCCTCTACCCACCCACCCTGGAACCAAAACTGAATTGGTCTTTAAGAGGGATGATGGCCTTAAGAACAAAATATCCTCATCCGCTGTTTCACTTGCTGTACTGTTGTACTGTTTATTTAAGAAACAAGCTGGTGGTTGATGCCAAGGAAAAATTATTTTTTCAAAATGAGGGAGGAGGAGATTCACCCTGTGGAAACGGTGTGCCTTTTAACATCCTTAAGATTGTTGACCATTGTTGTTAATCAATTGTGTCAGGACAATGGCTGCCCAAGCCGTGCAAATGGAACAGCCAATCAGCAGGAGAAACTGATGAAATAAAATGACCTCTTCCCTTAACCACTGGTTTGTAAGCCTCATTATGTTTCCTACAAACCTCTTAGCTCTTCTTCTTTTGTCTCCTTCCTTTCTGTGTTTTCAGTTGTCTCTTTTTCAGGCTGCCCCACTCTGCAAGCAGGAGGAGAGGGTCTGTGGGCTGGCCTTTCCTGAACTCACTAGTTCACTATTAGAGCC
This sequence comes from Alouatta caraya, assembly GCA_963575295.1. NCBI lineage: Eukaryota > Metazoa > Chordata > Mammalia > Primates > Atelidae > Alouatta > Alouatta caraya. The sequence continues at coordinate 1,579 of CAUYUD010040861.1, forward strand.
AATCTTACGTAGGGCGTGAAAAGGCTCCTTTAACTCTACTCCTATCAAGGTTCTAGAAATTCTCAAATTGGACCCATTCTTTTGGATGTAGGTATTTTTGGCCACTACCACATGTGTTTTCTGAAAAAAAGAACGCATAAAACCATCTACATGCATATGTTAGTATGGAGCAAGCAACCATAGCCAAGAAGAGAACAGTACCCTGAAAGAATGGGTCATAGTACATGTACATTTTGATTAAGAAGAAAGGGTCTGAAAATGTATGAAACATGGGATTTTTTTTTTCTGGGGAGGAGGTGGGTTGATGGAGAAGGTATAGTGCTATCATGTTCAACTTTAGTTAAGCAAAAGGTAAAGAGGATCACCCAAAGGAGAGAAACCAAGACGGAAGACAATTGGGAAAAAAAATACATGTGGTTGTTGCTGCCAAGCTACCGCACTCACTCTGTGATTTTACCTAATTAGTTCCAGCAAACATTGGCTTATAGTAGCTTGACAGAAAAGATCATTCCGGCTGGGTCTGACTGACTGCTTAATAATCAGTAATGTAGTAGCAGAAATGTCCTTCTAATTTGGACTCTTTTCAAAGCGTATTCTTCAGGGCTAAATCAAAGGGACATATACAGAGGAAACTGATGGAACATTGAGAGCTAGAAAAATTACAGCTCAAGAAATGGGCTTTACTCATGGTTTAGCACACCAAGTTTGATTTCTATGTACCTTATGGTGCTAAGCCTCAGAGGTGCTTATTCAAAATTGTGAGTTTGCAATGTAAGTTTGCTGCTACCAGGCAGTGACTGTGTACTCCATGTCCACAATTTCACCTCTCTCTCTTCACTTCTGTTTTTCTTTTAGCAGTTTGTAGGCTTTCCTCAATTATCCTGAGACAAATTGGCAAAAAACAGAAAGAGAGGCCCAGCACAACTTAGTAGCTTGAAGAACCAAATTCAATGTTGATCTTACACAAACTCCAAAATGAAGGAGTACTTCAAACTTCCCTCTGCCCTCTAGTGGGAAGTGGAGATGACTTACAGCAAATATATATATATATATATTTAGAGAAGGTGGGGGATTCGCCATCTTGGCCAGGCTGGTTTTGAACTCCTGACCTTGTGATCCATTCACCTCAGCCTCCCAAAGTGCTGGGATTACAACAAAAAATTTTTTTTTTGAGACAGAGTCTTACTCTGTCACCCAGGTGGAGTGCAGTGGCATAATCACAGCTCACTGCAGTCTTGACCTTCTGGGAACAAGCAATCCTCTCACCTCAGCCTCCCAAGGAGCTGGGGCTACAGGCATGTGCCAACATGCCCATCTAATTTTTGTGTTTTTTTTTTTTTCAAATGTCTATAGAGACTGGATCTTACCATATTGTCTAGGCTAAAAATATCTTTTAAATGTAATAATATGTAGCACTGATACAGCATTGACTATAGGTCAGGAACTGTTGATTAGTAAGGTAAATAAGTTATTTTTATGCACACACACACATAAACCTACTTGCAATCTTTATCACAACTCTCTGGGAGGCAAGCACTATTATCTCCATTTTACTGATAAGGAAAGCCAAGGTGCAGAGAGAATAAGGAACTTACCCAAGATTATATAGCTAATATGTTGCAGAACTAGGATCTGAAACTTTTTTTTTGTTTTGTTTTTGGAAACAGAGTCTTGCTCTATCGCCCATGCTGCAGTGCAGTGGTGCAATCTTGACTCACTGTAACCTCTGCCTCCTGGGCTCAAGCTATTCTCTTGCCTCAGCTTCTGGAGTAGCTGGGATTATAGGTACCTGCCACCAAGCCAGGCTAATTTTTATATTTTTAGTAGAGATGGGGTTTTGCCATGTTGGCCAGGCTCGTCTCAAACTCCTGACCTCAGGTGATCTGCCCACCTTGGCCTCCCAAAGTGCTGGGATTACAGGCGTGAGCCACTGTGCCCGGCCCCTGAAACTCTTAAAGACTATGCTACACTGCCTCTCTGTACAATAGTTTTTCAGAGAATCCATCACCTCTTCCCTAAAGACTTAAATACACCTAGAAAATGTGTTTTCTTTCTAGACAAAACTACTGCCAGAAAATATGAAGTGACATTAAGCTATCATTATCAATATCCTATACTTCCTGGTTTATGCTGATTTGAAATTAATATATTCATACTTACAGCAACTTGTATCCCAGCTTATATGGTCTGGAAAACTTGTTTGGTATTTTATTTGGAAAGGAAATAAACTGAACTAATTACAACCAGATTTGCAAGCTGATAAATGTCAGGGACGTTGAATAATAATTTGCATTCCCTATAGCAATCAGTACAATGCTATAGGCTTATTAATACTGCAATAAGTTTATTTAAAGCATTAATAATAAGGAAGTAGTTCAGCCCTCACAGTCTTCAAAGTGAGCAAGGCAAATCTTATTCTTCCCATTTTGTAGATTGGGAAACTGAGGCTCAGGCGGTCTCACCTGTACAAAAAAAGACATTCTTTATACTTTATTTATGGCTTCCAAAGCTTATTAATCTTCCTGTTAACCTCTTCTTCCACATCTAGGGCTTCTCTATCTAAGGAACAAAGAATAACTTGTCCAAAATCTTGAAGGCTATTTTTGTCTCTCTTTATTTTTTTAATCTTCCCTTATTGGAAAGGCCATAGTATAATTTACCATACTAAGAACTAACTCCATGAAATAATGTTCTTGAGGTAGACATTTATCTATATTTTTAACAGGGAAGACTTTAAGATGTTAGAACCAGATGGAAACTAATCATTTTATTTCATGCTTTCCCCAGTCTACTTTACACATGACGTCATGGAGATCAAAGGGTATAGTGATTTGTGCAAAGGCACCATGGGTAATGGGAGGAACAGAAGCCAAAATCTGCATCTTCTGACTCCATCTGTCAATTTTCCCTCTTTACTGGCTTTTTTCCTGCCCTGAGCTTATCTTTCCTGATAGTCAGGTGAAGACTCCTGGTTTCAAAGCAAGCATCAGACTTACCTTCCTCTCTCTCATTTCTGAAAATTCTCAATAAAAGTAGTCAAAAGTGAGCTCTCTGGCAGGCCACTGGGGATCTGTATTCAGTATGATGAGGAAAAGCTATCAATAAGTGATTTTTCAGTAATTCAGTTTTAACTCCTCATCATTTCCAGTGCTTATTTTTTTCAAAACACTATATTTAGCTCTTTTAAAGTAGTCTGGCCAGTAATACCTAGTTTTATTTTATCATCTTGAATAACATGGGAAAACGTCTCATATATTTATTGAAATTAAGATAAGCCACATCTTTAGCATTCAACGTCTTAACACATCTAGCAATTTTAAAAGGAACAAAATAGTATGGCATATGTACAGATTATGCTCAATTAATGTGCATTTAGTTCTTATTGAGCACTGCATTCTTTGTGTATTTGCAATATCATGACACATTTCTAAGAATCAATGTGCACAGAGCACATTGCTCCCTTTCCTCCTATCTGAAAGATGAAATAATACTCGTTCATTCTAGTCTCCTGTTTTTCCTAGTGTCTCAGAAATAACTGATCTCCTTGCTCTAAGACCACACTTGTAGGTTTCCCTGAACCACAGGGAAGTTAAGCCAAGGGTGATTCCTGTCATTATGGAAGGCCAACACCAATGGAGTAAACTTAGCAAAGACTGGTAATGAATATGAATGTAAAAACACAAACTGACCCGTAGGTGTGCTCATGAGAATGGCACTGACTGGTTGAGAGTAAGTTGGGTGATTCCAGTCTAGCTTCCTTGCCCTCACCCCAGCCCTGGCCTCTCCATCTGCCCTGAGTGGAGTCTCTGCTCTCTCTCCACAGTTGTGGACATGGATGGAAGATCTTCAGAAGGAGATGTTGGAGGATGTATGTGCAGACTCTGTGGACGCAGTACAGGAACTGATCAAGCAGTTCCAGCAGCAGCAGACTGCCACTCTAGATGCCACGCTCAATGTCATCAAGGAAGGCGAAGACCTTATCCAGCAGCTCAGGTCAGCGCCTCCCTCCCTGGGGGAGCCCAGCGAGGCCAGGTCAGCATGGGCAGAGTTTTCCAGTATGAAATGCCTCGGGCTAGACGTGAGATAAGTCCTGTCCCAGTCTTGACTCTGCAAAATCTTGCTTTGTGGTCTTGTGTGAGCTTCAGTTTCTTTATCTGTGATACGTAAAAATGCCTGCACCATACCCAAATTGAGTCCAGAATGAAATACTAAATGGAAAGGCTTTAATGTTTCAAAGCATTATTTATCATTCAGGATGTTACTCAGCAATCAGTAACATAAATACAACAAAAATTAACAAAAGACAAAAAAATTAACAAGAGCAAAAAATCATTAAGGAATTAGGGCATATTTGCTCATGCAGAGAAATAGACATTATGGAATATAATGCTGATGTTGGGTCTTAGGCTAAACTCTGACCTCCACTGCCCCAATCAGCAAAATTGGAGCATTTTGCTGATATTTGACTTTGGACCCATGAAGACGTAGAAAAAGTGTGGTGTTGTTCTACCAATTCCCTGTTACCCAGTTATGACCTTTCACCGTTCCTTGCTGCCCAGAAAATAAAACTCCTTCTGCATCAACCTAAACAAACATAACTAAGAAGACAAATCCTGTCTAAAAATCTTACATTTGTTTAGAATTACCCAGGCCATTGCCTCCTTTCCATTGGCATCAATATCTAGTTTTCTGCCCCTGTCAAGCTCCTTAGATAAAGTGTCATGAGGCCTTAAGCAAGCCCCCAGCAACCAACCCCATGCCCAGGTGCTGTATAAATAGGATTTGATGGTGCTAATGAGGCCTGCCCACAGGGACTTGTTCCTGTCCCAAAATCACTGAATGCTGGGACCTCTGCCAGCTCTGGACAGAAATAATCTCATCAGCAAGTCCCAGGCTGGCCCTATAGCCTGAGGGAATTACTTCAATTGGAGAGGGTTTTTTTCCCCCAATACCAGTTGTCCAATTAAATAAACAATGAGAAATTACCTTTAGAAGACCCTGGCATGTTTTTCTGTTGGAAATTAATAATTTCTATTCCAAACATGCACGAGATGCTCCACATCCTCCTATTGCATACTAACAAGATGGCCTCTTTTCTTTCTTCCCCTAATTCATCTTCATGAATATATAATACATGACAGCTTTGTCTGCCTCCCTAGGAAACTCCACTGTCATTTGCTTCTGAAGAAAATGCCAAATAGTGGACAGTCATTTAACCTCTCTAGGCCTCAGCTGCTTCGTCTGTGTCATTAAGGGTTTCACTCCAGGATCTCTGGCAGCTCTAGAATTCTGTAATGGCTTTGTGTCATCTATTCAAATACTTTTCACAGGCTTGGCTGGCTTCACTTTCTGTGGGGCTAGGCCTATGGAGATGCCACTTGTTCTTAACAACTGTAAACCGGCACAGTGCCTAAGGGCATAAGGCTACTTGACAATGGCAAACACAACAATGTGGGTGATGCCTGTTCTGTAAGATTAAATTCCATGGGTTTCAGAGAGTACCATAGGCATATAACCAAGAGCCACTGGTGACCATTCATTGTGCCACTAATCTGACTCTAGCCTAGGCTCCCCCCGACATCAAGGCAAGTCAAAGAGAAAAAGAAGTAAATGGTGCTTAGTGGGCATTGGCAAGATGCCTCACAGACACCAGAAACATCTTCCCTATGTCTTGCTGATTTTTCTGACACTCATCACTAGAGCACTCATCACCTAAGGGAGCTTTTGCATCATCTCTGTGATGCCTAGTGAGTGTGACACTGACATAGTGCCTCATAAAATGGTCAGAAATCATTCTCTTCCTTCTGGAAGATGTGTGATGAAGAAAGACTGAGAGGAGGAGTCCAAGAGAATAATCATATCCTCCCAGATGCAGAGCCCTCAACAAATACATAACAGATAGCATTGAGTACATCTCTTATGTTCTTTCCATGCCTGGGAATGTCCATGCAGTTGTGGGAGTAGAAACTGTGCCTGTATCATGACCAAACAGGACAGGGTGAGGAGGCAGGAACTGGGAGCCCTCTGAATGATAGGGGGAAGGGCACTTGTCAAATTAGCCTTATGCCATCTTCAGAAACAGAGTGAGCTCAGATACCATTGCTTCTGAGACAAACACAGGCTGAAAGAACATGGCTTTCAGAAAGCCTGCTGATGAGATGACTGGAAATAAATTATTTTCCCCTTGTCCTCTGATTCCTTAAATTGTATGAGAAGGTAAGATGTCACAAGATAATGAATGTGCCAGTTTATTTCAAGTTTTAGGGCTCTGGCTTACTCAAGGCCCTGTGGAATCTAAAATTCTTAGCCTCCACCCTTTTCCCATTATAGTTACCACCACTTCATTTTGTTGAGCAAATCAATCTGTTTATCTCTTGGTTCCCCTCTACAAGGCATCACCTCTCCCTACTACTTCTGTATAGACTCTCTCTACTCAGAGGAGGTCACACCCCCTCCTATTACTTGACTGTGTTCATCCATTTCTTCAAACCCTGAAATCAAAACTCCTTGCAACTTGTGTTGTTTGTCCCAGCTTCTTATGAGCTAGCATTTACTCTCCTGATCAGCACTTGACACGGCACTTGTGTCCTTTCAGGATTAATAATTGTTTATACAACGTTACTGCTCTTAGTTTATGTGCGCTCTTACTTAAAAGCAAACTGTGAAAGGAGCAGGCAGAAATTGTTAAGTCCACTACTATTAAGTCCACTTGACAGATAAGGCAGCTGAGGCTCAGAGAGGTGACTTCCCAGGGCCACCAGCCAAATGTATCAGAGCAGAGACCGGTTTGCAGGCTCCATATCCTGTGCTTTCCTAAGTACAGCCTGAGCCTATTTAGTAGAATAACGCCAGCCCATAACTTTAGCATAGCTTTATAAAGTGCATGCTTACAATTTTGACAACCATGACATCATCTGTTTTAACAAAGAGTCTGTGAAGTAAAACTAGGAAGATTTGTTTAAAATATGCCTTTAATACGTCTGTATGTATTTTGATAGATGTATATGTGTGTGTATTGAAGCTATAAGTATTAGACTACATACATATGTGTAACCATTCCATTTCTCTGATATTTTATGTGTTGTAGAGTTTTCTTCTCATACATTATTTCATCTTATTTCTTTAACAATTATGCTTGAGGAGAACAACTAGTCTTGGGAATAGACTTGTGAACCCAAAAAAGAATGCATGTATCTTTGGTTTATCCATTAAGCAGATAGCATCAGGCTTACAGTAGGAGTCTGATAAATGTCTGTTGATTGAATGACTCAACTGATTCACATCCACCTTGCTCAGATGAGGAAGGTCGCCCTTCTTCTCTGTCACTTTTAATATGGCACGGCCTCTCTTTTTTTTCTCCCCACTCTGCCACAGGGACTCAGCTGTGTCCAACAACAAAACACCGCACACCAGCTCCATCAGCCACATCGAGTCGGTCCTGCAGCAGCTTGATGATGCCCAGGTGCAGATGGAGGAGCTGTTCCATGAGCGAAAGATCAAGCTGGACATCTTCCTGCAACTGCGCATCTTTGAGCAGTATACCATCGAGGTAGTGGGGGGCTGGGAGGGGAGGTGGAGAGGGACCAAGAAGTGCTTCCTGGCCAAGGGCACTGCCCCAGAGACAGGACAGTAGCCTAAGGAAATTAGAGCATCCAGCATGCATTTTTAGAATGCAAGGAATTCCCAGTCCACCATGACATATTCCTTCCAGTCCCTCTCGTCCCCTAATGCCATGCAGAGCCCCTCTGTTTTACCTACTGTCTGTAGATTACTTCATTGAGAAATGTTTGTTTGTTTTGTTTTGTTTTTGAGATGGAGTTTCACTCTTGTTGCCCAGGCTGGAGTACAGTGGTGCAGTCCCAGCTCACTGCAACATCCACCTCTCAGGTTCAAGCGATTCTTCTGCCTTAGCCTCTTGAATAGCTGGGGTTACAGGCATGTGCCACCACACCTGGTTAATGTATTTTTCATAGAGATGGGGTTTCACCATGTTGGTCAGGCTGGTCTTGGACTCCTGACCTCAAGTGATCCACCTGCCTCGGTCTCCCAAAGTGCTGGGATTACAGGCATGAGCCAGCGTGCCCAGCTGAGAAGTTTTTTATTCCTAACCATTAGACTCTTACTTGGTATGATGGTTCCTGAAATACTATGAGCTGGTAGTTTGATGATTGGAGTAGAGTTATTGAATTTCACAGCTTTATGGATGGGTAGATATTAAAATTAGGTGGCCTCCTTAGAGCTGATAATATATATCACACATTAGATTTAATCACACAGCAGTTAAGAAGCCAGTTGTCACAGGAAGGGGAACCTGCATCTGTGATTTGATTTCTACCTGTCAAGAAAGTAAACCTGTGCTATGACCATTTGTTGGTTCATCTCATAAACTCCTCATAAACTATTTTTGGAAGGTTGGAATCACATATTCTCGTATATTTATGTCCCCTTTATCATACCAGTTAGTAATGTAGACAGGTCCATATGATTTCTGTGGTATAAGGAATATCTAACATAAGGCATTTTTTCCTTTTCAGAGTTGGCAAAGGGTTAAATTAAAGGCATGTCTTCTCTTTGCTCCTGGCTGGTATGGTAGGAGGGAAAGCCAACTTTCTACCCACCATTTCTTAACTTTGTTTTCCATTCCAGCCATCTCTCTGGAGTTAGGGTTTCTGGGTTTCTGGAGAGTGATCTTCCCAATAATATCTGTGGAAACTTCAATGGAACAGCTTTGGAAGGAAAATTATTTTTTTTAATATATTGAAAGCTCCAATATCCCATCCTAATCCAACTCAGTACCAGAGACTGTCTTGGGAACAGCTCCCCTTTGCTTTAATCCCGGATCCAAAAATGTTCATGTTGAGAATCTGAAATGTAAAAGAAAAGCAATTGTAAAGGTATTCATCTTTCTATCCCTTAGTCTCTTACAAGCACATCTCTACCCCTGCCTCCTTGGGAGTTCTTGTAATTTCTTGCTTAAAGACTTCATGTTCTAAAAGATGCTTTCTGGACAGGTCCTGGAACAAAGGAGAAGATAAGCCTTTAAATCTAGATCTTAACTATGCTTCCAACTGATTTCATAACCTAGGTGAATTTCTTTATACTTTTTATTTATTTTGAATCTACTCTCAGGATTTCAGGTGGCAAGTAGTATCAAAACGTGTTTTGAAAAACAATCAAAATGCCAGTGGAAAAATAAAGTTATTGAGATGTAGTGAAGAGTGTGTATAGTGAACATTGTAAAGGTGGGGCAACAAGGTAATAAAAAAAAAGAAAGGGTACGTGGGTCATTATTCTTTAGTAATTTGGATTGAGATATACAGAAATAAATACAGTTTAAGTTGATTAAAGTAGCCCAAGGCACTCCTGTAATCATTCCTCAGCTCCATTTTGCCCTCTGCAAGTGAATATATCCATGGAGGAAATCATGTTAGCAGATGTGGGGGTTTTGCAATTGTATTTCTTATTTACTCTTCTGTCATTCCAGGTCTACCTCAAAACATGCTTAAGGGAGAGGAAATCATCTGAGGGTTTGGATTAAGTTTTATTTGAAAAGATGGCTGTGGCCTGGAAGTCAGGGTTGCTGGTTCAGTGCTGGAATGGGTCAATTAGCTTTGCTTTGACATCGGCTACACCTCTGACATCAGCTGGGGGCATCACAAGGGTGTCTTTGCTTGGATTGATTCTAGGCAAGTCCAGTTCCACTCCTGAAAAACAACCCAAAACATATGGATAAAATATCCTTTAAAAAATGTGAGTTTAAATCAAATACATTAAAATTGGATCTGGCTTAAAGGTTACAAGAGAGGAGCTTGATACTTAAGTTATGGGGCCGGGCATGGTGGCTCACGCCTGTAATACCAGCACTTTGGGAGACTGAGACTGGCAGATCACTTAACTCAGGAGCTCAAGACCATCCTGGGCAACATGGTGAAACTCCATCTCTACCAAAAATACAAAAAATTAGCTGGGTGTGGTGGTGAGCACCCGTGGTCCCAGCTACCCAGGAGGCTAAGATGGGAGGATCACTTGAGCCCAGGAGGTGGAGGTTGCAGTGAGCTATGATCATACCACTGCACTCCAGCCTGGGTGACAGAGTAAGACCCTATCTCAGAAAAAAATAAAAACTAAACAAATAGATTATGGGATTTGCATTCTTCAGCCTTTGTTTGTATAAAAATTCCTCTTCCTACCCTAAGTACTGGGTAACAACTGGACAACCTGGTATGCAGGAGAGCAAGAGTGTGAGGGCCTCATAAAATAAGAGAGAGAAAAATTACAGTGGCCAGATGTGGTGGCTCAAGCCTGTAATAGCACTTTGGGAGGCCGAGGTGGGCAGATAGCCTGAGGTCAGGAGTTCAAGACTAGCCTGGCCAACATGGTGAAACCCTGTCTCTACTAAAAGTACAAAAATTAGCCGGGCATGGTGGCCCATGCCTGTAATCTCAGCTACTTGGGAGGCTGAGGCAGCAGAATCACTTGAACCTGGGAGGCAGAGGTTGCAGTGAGCTGAGATCATGCCACTGTACTCCAGCCTGGGCGGCAGAGAGAGACTTAGTTGCAAAAAAAAAAAAAAAAAAAAAAAATACAGTGGGATTTTGTATCCTCTGGTGTAGGCTATTACATTCAGATTTTAGAAGGGGTCTTGTTCCCTTGTCTTGTGGGGGAGGCCCAAAAGCATGGGGAGTATGCTACATCTAATCTTAGAACCGGAAATCCTGCCAAACCTATGGAAAAGTTCTGCTTCAAGTCAGATTGTCAGAAGTTATTTTTGAGAGTGATGAGATTATTCAAATACCAGCTATGTCTCACTGTGGGATGAAGAACAAACTTGTAGAGATGCTTCTGAGTGTGAAACTGAGGGTGGTAACGAGAGGCATGTCGATGCTGACATAAGCCAGGGCAGGATCTGTGATTATAGGGCCTACAGTGTGGTTTCTTTCCTAAAGGAAGCCATCTGATAGACATGCTCCAAATTCCTTGGGATTACTGAACCCTGGAGGAGGCCTGCTACCCTGCATTTGAAGAATCTAAGAGTGACTCCTTAGCTGTGTCACTGAGGGCTGAGATGAGCCAGTTAATGTAATCATTAGGTTAGCACATGAATTGCTACACCAATCTCTTTTTACTCAATAATAATTGTGCTCACATTATAACCTGGAATGAGATCATAGGGTGCCCCCACTTAAAGTGAAATGTCCTAAGTTTCTAGTCAGATGTTCAACACCAGGACCATAGCTGAGACCAAAGTGACCTATAGTGGAACATGTTCTATAACATTTTCCCTGTAGGTTCAACCTACCTCTATGAAAGACATTTTATATAAACTGGTTATGATAGAAGAGACATTTCAGCAAATACAAATGTTTATTTTGTGGTGGTAAGAATATGGGTGATTTTTTTTTCTTATTTCTTGATGCTTTCTTGCATTTCCAAATTTTCTACAATTAGGATAATCAGAAAGAAATGAAAAATATTTTTAGAAGCAAGAATAGGCCAGTGGTCTCCAAACATTTTTGGTTGTGTACCCTCTCAATGTTTTGGAACTTACAACTCCCTACATATAAATATTTATTCATTTTTAAGTTATAAAAATGTTCGGTCACTGGCTAATTATTTCAAAACTCAACATACTCTTTGGGGGAGAGGTTTAGCGTTTTCATTAGAAGTTGTGGGTTCCCTACTTCAAATAGTCTTCTGATGATTTCCAGTTATTTTTTGCCTGTTTTCTTGACAGATCTTATTAGATTATCATTGTTGCCTTTCCCCATGTGTGGCTGACAGAGAATTCAAAGTTCTCTTATGCTTTCATGATTAGTATTATCTTCAAACTGCAGTTTCTTTGCAGGAAACTCATTAAACCATGTATCTTTTTGTGAAGGTTAGTTTAGTTAAAACTAGATAGTAGATAAATCTGTTTAACTGGACACATTAAAAAAAAAGCAGTAATTTGAAATAAGCTGAAAGCAATGAACAAATGAGTCACAGTCAGCCCCAGTGAGTTGTGATACTCCTGCCTTCCCTGGGGAGCCCTCTTTTTCATGCACTACACAAAACCATCTGCCATGTGGTCAGAGTGAGACTCCAGCACCAGTCTACTAATGAAAATCCTGGGAGATTTTATATACTTTGTGTTCGCTTGATAAAATATATGTGTACAATATAATATATATACACATACATGTATATTTATATCAAGATAGTTTTTCTCTCTATTATCAATGGATAATTTTGGGCATTTTCTGTGATGGCCATACTCATGTTGGAAAGTCCTAGAAATGACACTAAGAAAGATATTATAGACAAGGGACTTTCTGAAAATAAGGGTCACATTTATGGTCTTTCTTTGTAATCTCTCTGTAATTGCAAGCAAAGTGTGCTCAATGCACCTGAAAGTTTGTCTGAGTAATTGACCCTGAGTAGGGAATGATATACCAATTCTAAATCTATGGAATTGATATAAAACAAATAGGGGTCAGGCTAAGGTTGGGAAGAAATGGTATTCAAGGAAGAAACTGCTGCCTGTAGAAGATAAGCTGATTATAATTTACTGGAGGTCTCAACTTTTTAATTAGTTGTACACAGAGGCCCTTAGCGTTTTATATTAGAAAGAGACCAGTCAGTCAACCTTTTACCTATATAGAAATTAAACTCAGTAAACATTTGATAATCACCTACTTAAATACCAAAAACTATGTTGGACATTGAGGATATAACAGGGAGACACAGAAACAGAGGATCATCATACAATTTAAGAATTCTATGATAGAGCCTCCTGGTTTGCAGAGAACACTGGAAGGGGCAGATTCTTAGCCCAGTCAGGATGCCCATGAAGAGTTTCCCAATGAAGTTACACCTGGAGGGCAGGCAAAACTTGGTGGCTAGAATTTGGTATCCCTGGAGGATGCCATCTAACCTCTACCAGAGTATCTCCAGAGCCTAGAAAGGGGCTTAGCAGGGAAGAGAGAAGAAAGGAGGGAGCTCAGGATTTCACTATAGTGTTGAACCAAAATCTCCACCTTTTACATTTGTTCTGCTCTCTTGTGGGTAGGGGATGGGAAACTAGTCTGTTCCCTCTTATTTGGGAGCCTTGAAAATATGTGAAAATCCTTATCATAGATCTTTTATCCTGAAAAATGGTGAGATTGTATGAGTTATTTCTGCAGTCCCCTCTGACTCTAAAAATTTTATAATGATTCTTCCTTAGTGCTAGCCCTCTATGGTATATATCCCCTATTTATACACCTCTTTCTGGACAGAACATGATCTCAAGACACTGACTCTGTTGGTCACTCTCTGCTGAAGGAACCCTAGTTACCTAAACCTGGCTCACAAACAGGCTTGGATGTGTCCTATTAAGAACACTGGCTCTGGTGCATCCCAGGAGATAGGTACCTTTTCAATGACATCACCTGTCTTGTCTAGACTTTTCTCACTTTCAAAGTAAGTGTTTCCAATACATTGACTTTTTTTTTTAAATGGCAGCTTTTATATTTTGTCACTCAAATTTAGTCTTTTTCTTTCTTCTTTTTTTTTGCACAGTTCTTCTGCCTATGAAAATAGATATAAATTTAATTTATTATTATTATCAATGTTGTGGCTGTTTGAAAAGTTGGGCAGGTAAGACAGGGCTGTCTGGTGCGTCACTGCAGGTTCTTCTCTGGACGACACAGAGCCATTAGTCTGCATAATCACTGTCAGATGTGGATCATCTAAAGGTCTATCATGTAGTCCAATTTCACCACTTTTTCCCTCCATAAATACTATTCGAGATTACAAAGCCTTGCAGCTCTCCACATTTGTAACATGCCAAATCTACCAACATAGCAGCTATATCAAGAAAGAAGCCAAGATCTAGTTGAGACTCTTCCTAGTAATCACTGTCACATTTTCTAAATGTGCCCCCAGAACATTTGGGAAGGAAATGTAGAATGAATACAATAAAGTAAACCTAATCCTCACAAAATATTTATTTCATAGTCTCATAGTCTCTTCTAGACTTTTTAGCAAATTAATTTTGGGATCATTAGGAGGTTTTCCCTACTATTGTGCTTTTAAAAAAAAAAATCAGGATTATTCTCACAGCTTTAGTATTCTGGCAATTCACCTGTTTTCAGTAGAGCTGTCAAAAATCCCTCATGGAAATATTTAGATCGCTCTGTAATAGGGTGGATTTGGGGCTGTGGATCTGAGCTCAAGTAACATTATCAAGGTTCAAATACCATATGCTCCTCCTTTCTAGTAAGGATGCAGTAAATGATGTTCAGCTTACATGGGGGGAAAAGAACATTCTGACACTCAAGCATAACTAGGTTCTAGAATGAGTGAGCAATATATGTTATAGGAGCTCTTCAACAAAAGAGAGGTCTTTTAAAAGGAGAATAGAGTTCCACAAATCTCAAAATGATAAGAGGCAAAGGTATGGACAAAACTATTAAAAGGAATGACCAAGATCCCTCTCAACCCTATTAACTGACAGCTGTGATTATATCAAGGACATCAGTTTTAATTATGATGATAGAGAAGAAAAGAACATGAAATTGGCCATAAAAATTATCCAGTTATCCAAATTATTCAATTGGTTTAGAAATTAAGTAATTGAACATTGGAACTCATCAATTACAGCATTTTTGCAATATGTTCTCACATTATTTTGCCAAAAATTAAAAGCAGCTGAGTAGATTTCATTACTGCCAAGTCTCTTTGCTTTTCTGAAAATTTCTTACAATATCCCCAAAGGTCTTTAGCTATTTAAACAAATACTTTAACTCTTCAGAGAGTTTAAACATATTTCTAAAATAAGGAAATGCTATGATAACGTTAAATAATCTGCTTTAGATTTCACTAATCTTATTATTTTAGGAATTGATTAACGGAGAGGAACTCAACACTATATTGGACAAGAACAGTAAATGATCATGATACTTTAGCTATTTTAGTTTCATTGTGGCAACCTGTATCAATACATTACAGATAAAATAGCTCTTCCCATGCAATGAGATGGTCTCTTCAGCTGCGATATGTCTTTCCCTATCAGCCAGCATTTGTAGGCCAGTGGAGAATATTTGTCTTACACTTTCCTCATCTTCACAAAACTAATGATGTCAGAAAACAGAAAGACGCTCATTTTGCAGTTGACAGCCCAGGTATGTCAATGGCATCCCATCACAATAAAATGCCATGGACTCTTCCTTCCTGCTGGTAGTTGGAATGAGATTGAATCTTAACATGCACAACATATGTAGTGTTGATTAATAATATATATAATCACCTTTGCTGAGAGACAGTAGTGCCGTGATCAAATGTGTAGTATTTTGAGTTAGTCTGCCTGGGTTTGAAACCTGTTTCACCAACTTTACTAATCACGTGGCCTTAGGCAATTTTTTTTTTTTTTTTTTTTTTTTTGGCAGTCGGGTCTCACTCTGTCACCCAGACTGGAGTGCACTGGCATGATCTCGGCTCACTGCAATCTCCTCCTCCTGGGTTCAAGTGAGTTTCCTAACTCAGCCTCCTGAGTAGCTGGGATTACAGGTGTGCACCACCATGCTAATTTCTGTATTTTTAGTAGAGATGAGTCTCCCCATGCTTGCCAGGCTGGTCTCAAACTGCTGACCTCAGGTAATCCGCCTGCCTTGGCCTACCAAAGTGTGGGGATTACAGGCCTGAGGCATTGTGCCCCGCCAGACAAAGTTGTCCTTGAAGCCTTGGTTTCCTCATCTGAGAAACGGAGATGAGATAACATTTCCCAGCCAGTTGGGTTACTGAGTATTTGATACGTTAACATATAACATTTTAGCAAAGCTCCTGGCAGTTAATCAGCACTTAATACACTGTAGTCAGCATTGTTATTGTTATTCATAATATGTTTTCTTTTATATATATATTTGCTTCCAGGTTGTAAGCAGTTAAACATCTCATCTTATTCTTTCTCATTGTTTCTCTTCTGATTTATTACTGAGTCATATTAGGAGATCCCTGAATGTTTATGTAGAGCACCTGCTGTGGGAGTCAAAGGCATTTGCTCTTGCCTTACAGAGACCCTGCCTGTGTGGGGGACAGATCACACTTCTATGTGCTGCAACTTTAGTCTCAATACAAAATTGCAGATGTTTCTCCTATTCATGACAAAGGCCTCTGGGTAACCAGAGAATTCTAGATAGGTTAATATTACCTTTATACTGAGCAATCTGGCAGTCAGTTTTTTGTTTTTAGAAGAAATTATCAAACTCTTTGAAAATATACTGTACTGTGGTCACTTTGTCAGCACATATCCTAAACTGGAATAATACAGAGAAGATTAGCCTGGCCTCTGACACACAAATTCGTGAAGCATTCCATAATTAAAACAAAAAAAATTCTGGAGGAAGGCAGTGTGTTTTCTTGCAAGGGTAAATTATGCCTGGCATTTATCTAAGGCCACAAACACACAATTTCTTGTTCTGCTCAGAAATATATGATTAACCTAAAAGGCTCATGTGAAGTTAAGAAAACTTCATTTTGTTTTAAGAAGAAAACAGGAAGGGTAAAACTGGAACTTTTCTGAAGTGAGACTAGTAAAAAGAAGGCCATCCCCAAAAATCAATTCTTGGAGCAGCCTTATTGATGTAACCCCATGGTTAAGAGCACTGGACTTGGTCATTTAAATGCTCAGCTCTGCCACCACCAGCTCTGAAACCATGGGAAAAACTATGATTTCTCTGTGCTTTCATTTCCTCCTATAGTGCTATGAGGATTAAATAAAGTTGATCAGACACTTAACACACTGCCTGTCCCATAATAAATGCAAATACAAAGTAAAATGTCTTATTCAATCATAACTTCTTCATAATCATCACCAGCATCAAAACACTGATCTAAAGAAAGAACTACACAGTGAGATTTCCAATGTTGCAGGTGATAAAGAGTTGAAGTGGATAGACCACAGGAAGTAGGGAACAAAATGGGGAGGTGAATTGTGATTCAGGCAGTTACAGATCAAAACATCTGGTGAAGAGGGACTGTCGTTTTCTCTACACATAAATACTGGGGAAGACTGAGAAAACAGGAGGAACCAATGGAGAGGGTTCTCTGAAAACAAAGCTCAAAGTGACTGTGAAACCAACTCCTATGGAGGAAATTTTGGTGGTAGAATACTGGATTTGGTGAATCTCATCTGGCAGGAACACCTTGGGCTTCTTTTTGAAGTGAGGCTTCCCATTTTCCATTTCCTAGTGCTTCTTACCCTTTTTAAATTTTGGCTCTTTCTCTGATTTCTCTTATTGATGTCTCTAGAGTAGGCTATTGTTAGAATAGAAATATTGCCAATGTATCTGTCAAAGAAGTCATCATTTCCTAACTCTCCAATTAATTCAGGAGAGTGGGGGAGACAGAGACCACTACAGCAGGAGGGGAACTGAGCAGGCCAGGAGCTGAGATGGAGGTAACTGAGTGGAAGGAGAAAGCAAAATAGGTTGACTGACAGCAGAATGCCCTCTGGAAACCTTGTGTTCTATCTTTCATTCACTGGCTTCAGGTCCTAGTTTCTAACCTGAACAAATTCTCTCCAAATGGAGTTAAATCACTAAATTCACTTTCTGGCACAGGCTTTTCTTTTCAATAGTGTCTCTCTGCATTAGCAAACTAACCCATGACCTATGTTATTAGATAAGTCAGAGAAAAATATCTGGGTCTGGGAGTTGTCGTGAAGCTCTTCATGCCAGAGGGTTTACTTTGAAGGGTGGTCAGGGCTTGAGCAGACTGGGAGGAGGGACAAGGGCATTTCAGGGCTCTTAGACCAATGAATAAGGCTGGAGAGGGCAGAACTTGCTCTCAGCATCAGCAAGTAAACCATCTGACTGATTCATAAGAAGAACACAAGGTGCCGGGCGCGGTGGCTCACGCCTGTAATCCCAGCACTTTGGGAGGCCGAGGCGGGTGGATCACGAGGTCAAGAGATCGAGACCATCCTGGTCAAC
>CAUYUD010040862.1:0-10935 GCA_963575295.1 Alouatta caraya
TGCCCAGCTAATTTTTGTATTTTTTTAGTAGAGACGGGGTTTCACCATGTTGACCAGGATGGTCTCGATCTCTTGACCTTGTGATCCACCCGCCTCGGCCTCCCAAAGTGCTGGGATTACAGGCGTGAGCCACCACGCCCGGCCGAGATTCCATCTCAAAAACAAACAAACAAACAGCAACAAAAAAAAAACAACAATAACAAAACACCTCCTGCAGAGGGCTCTTGGCTGTAGCCCAAAGACTCTTCCGTAAGCAATAGCCATACTCTTTCTCTGGCTCAGACTCTTAAGGCCAGGGACCTCTCCTGTCGTACCTGCAAGTGTAGATAACCTACCACGTAGGCTGACTCCATCAAAGATGGGTTGAAAGTGACTGAATGCCAGAGTGGCAAGTGTGCCACATATTTACAATAGGGCAGGATCCATATCTTCCCAAAGAATCCTGTGAGGAGAAAAAGGAACTTGGAAGTGAGAACTAAAAGAAGGAAAAGAAGCAGAGATGAATGGAGTTTTTAAAGTAGCAAATGCTAATAGCACGACTTTGCCAATTGCTTAATATGCACTGTTCACTCTGCCATATCATTTAATTCCCAGGAAAACCTTACGAGACAGGTACTATTATTAACCACAGTTTGTAGCCCACTAAAAAAGTTCACTGAAGTTAAGAGACTTGTGTAAACTAGGCACGGTGGCTCACATCTGTAATCCCAGCACTTTGGGAGGCTGAGGTAGGCGGATCACCTGAGGTAAGGAGTTCGATACCAGCCTGGCCAACATGGTGAAACCTCATCTCCACCAAAAATACAAAAATTAGCCAGGTGTTGGCTGGGCATGGTGGCTCACACCTGTAATCCCAGCACTTTGGGAGGCCGAGGTGGGTGGATCACCTGAGGTCAGGAGTTCAAGACCAGCCTGGGCAACATGGTGAAACTCATCTCTACTAAAAATACAAAAATTAGCTGGGTGTGGTGGCAGGTGCCTGTAATCCCAGCTATTCAGGAGGCTGAAGCAGGAGAATCGCTTGAACCCTGGAGGCAGAGGTTGCAGTGAGCCGAGATTGCACCACTGCACTCCAGCCTGGGTGACAGAGCCAGACTCTGTTACAAACAAATAAACAAACAAACAACACAAACCTGTTGTTCCAGCTACTCAGGAGGCTGAGGTATGAGAATTGCTTGAACCCGGGTGGTGGAAGATTAAGTGAACTGAGATCGTACCACTGCACTCCAGCCTGGGTGACAGAGTGAAACTCAGTCTCAAAAACGAACAAACAAGCAAGCAAACAAAAGAATGCAACCACAGGCTGAGTGCTAGTAACTAGGTCTCCAGATGGGGCTGTAAAGGGGTGGTTTAGAGCTTGTAATGCAAGAGATATTTGGCGGTAGAAGAATGACATTCAAGCCCCGGTTCTACCACTGAGTGTGCTTTGATCAGCTTGCTTAATCTCCTTGAGCCTGCTTCCTCATCTGTGAAATGAGGATCACGGTCTTTCCGGGATGTCTATACCTCATGTGCATGCACGTATCACATCCTGCTGAGTGTTTTGTGTTCAGACCTTAGTGAGTTGGAACTGCTCAATATTCTGTTTACCAGAATTGCTTTGCTCTAGTACTAGTCTGAAAATGCTGATTTATTTTTGCATGCCCCACAGTGCCTGGCAAACATTGGGGGGGGGGCGGGGAAAAAAACTTGCTACATGAGGAAGCAAGCAGAGGCGCTGTATGCCCGTCTGTATACACTGTGACAAATCATGAGAATGCCCTGGACTGAATTTCTCTCACCAAAACAGTGACAGTCTTAACAATGGCCATCCTAAAATCACAAAGGTTTTTTGGCTGGAAGAGAAAATACAGATCAGAGGACTTTGGGTCTTGAAGAAGGATGGTAGATGATTTTGAGAGATTATTACAATGTACCGCACTTAATGTGTAAAACCTCAAAGAAACCTAAGAAAACAGGAAAGTGAGAAGTGAAGGGAGTGCTTATTCAGTTGCTCTCACCAGAAATACTGTTCTCTGCAGTTGCCAGAAATGCTGTTCTCTCTTATTCTCATAACAAGCCTAAAAATCGGGCATACTATCGCTACTTTTTTTCAGATGGGAAACCTGAAACACAGCAAGTGTAAGCAGCTTTTCCGACCATCTGATTTCAAAGCCTAATCTGTTTCTACAGCACCGTATTAACTTGCAAGGGCCAATTCCACTTACGTATTTCTGTACTATAGATCTGTCCCTGCAGAAAAACTCCCCAGGGTTCTTCTCTGCAAGACCCAGAACCACCACGTGAGCCAATTGAGATTCAAGGATATCTTGGCTGATTTGGAAAGAGCATCATCTTCGGATGGCTGTGAGGTAATGATGAAGTCCAAAATACGCCAGCTGGGAGTACCCAGAGGACAACAGACCAACGAGGCCAGCCTCGTCCTTCTGGTTCCCAAACCTGACGGGACTGTTCAGTGTTGCACAGACTTCAGCTGGCTCTGTGCACGGCCGGTGCCAACTGCAGAAGCATTTGAGAAATAACTAAGCAAAGCCAAATTCATAATCAGCTAGAGATGATTCAAGGCTCCTGGCATTTCCTCCCCAGCCTTTATTCCCAGGAAGATATGGTATTTATTATGATCTGGGTACTGTATTTTTTATAACCTGGGGAGTATTTTAAAAGCAGTGATTAAGGCACATAAACTTTTAAGTCTTTTAGCAGCAGATTTCAGAGACTTTGAGGTTGTATAGGGAGAGGACAGAAAGTGGGTTGCTAAGTGCTGCTTCAGGCTGAAATATGGAAGAAAAATACTTTTCTTATACAGTGGAAATGCCAAATCATAGTCTTCTAATACATCTAATATATCAAGGGAGCAGGTTCCAAAACTTTTGGTTGGTTTCTTCCTATTTATCTGTGTTAAAGGCTGATCTTTGTGAGAGAAAAATACAAGTCAACTCAAAACTGATAAATCTGTAAGTGGCTGCCTCTGGGAAATGCAAATCAAACAACCTCTTGGTTGAGATTCCCCTCTGCCCCACCACCTTCTCAAGATGTAAGTTGTCCAACAAGTCGTCTTTATTTGGCTTCAAAATCTGACTCAAGTTCTGAGCTGTGGTAAACTCTGAGGACATTGGATGATCCTTTACTGATAAGATACATTTTTTTTTTTTTTTTTTTAAAGACAGGGTTTCATCATGTTGGTCAGGCTGGTCTTGAACTCCCGACCTCAGGTGATCCACCTGCCTTGGCCTCCAAAGTGCTTGGATTACAGGCGTGAGCCACCACGCCTGGCCAATAAGATACATTTAATAACTTTCTTGATGTTTAACAAGCAAACAGCAGGCCAGGTGTGGTGGCTCACTCTATAATCCCAGCACTTTGGGAGGCAGAGGCGGGCGGATCACCTGAGGTCAGGAGTTTGAGACCAGCCTGACCAACATGGAGAAACTCTGTCTCTACTAAAAATACAAAATTAGTTGGGCATGGTGGCACATGCCTGTAGTCCCAGTTAGTTGGGAGGCTGAGGCAGGAGAATCGCCTGAACCCGGGAGGCAGAGGTTGCGGTGAGCCGAGATCTCGCCATTGCACTCCAGCCTGGGCAACAAGAGTGAAACTCCATCTCAAACAAACAAACAAACAAACAAACAAAAAACCCCAGAAATTTCAAGCCCATTCTCATTGGAGAAAAGAAAAGGAGAGAATTACCTTTATAAGCAGAAAAAAAAAGTTATTTGAAAAAGGTCAAGCTACCCTGCAGCAGCAGACATCATCCATTATAAATTCGGCTATTAAGCGAGAAACTTAAAATGTGAAAGGCCAGAACAATTTTAGGTTTTGAGTAGGAAGATTTTGTGGAAGACAAGGAACACTGTAGGTCCTTATTATTTTTTTAGTCAGATGGGGTCCAGGAGTTATTATTATTATTATTTTGGAGACAGAGTCTTGCTCTATCACCCAGGCTGGAATACATTGGCACAATCTCAGCTCATTGCAACCTCTGCCTCCCAGGTTCAAGCTATTCTCACGCCTCAGCCTCCAGAGTAGCTGAGACTACAGGTGGGTGACACCATGTCTGGCTAGTTTTTGTATTTTTAGTAGAGATGGGCTTTCGCCATGCTGGCTAGGCTGGTCTCAAACTCCTGACCTCAAGTGATCCACTCTCCTGGGTCTCCTAAAGTGCTGGGATTACAGGTGTGAGCCACTGCACCGGGCCTGTCCAGGAGTTGTTTGTGTCTGAGTCTCTTGTTTCACAAAGCAAAACAAAGTATTTGCAGGAAACCAGGTTTATAGAAAGTGGCGCCATGAGCAAAGTCACAGACACTTCTAAATATGTTGCCCGCTCTCTAAGAAGCCAGGTCCGTGTCTCTGAACCTTGCAGATAGGAAAATGTGGACTAACATGGAAAGCGTGATTTCTTTCTCACCGTGAT
The DNA here is from genome assembly GCA_963575295.1 of Alouatta caraya. Taxonomy (NCBI): domain Eukaryota; kingdom Metazoa; phylum Chordata; class Mammalia; order Primates; family Atelidae; genus Alouatta; species Alouatta caraya. Next base: position 4,412 of record CAUYUD010040862.1, read on the forward strand.
GACCTAGTCCTGCAAGCTTGCTGGGAGCAGTAGAAAGGACGTAAGACTCAATCACACCCCGAGTTCCAACTGTAGCTCTGCCATAACCAGTTGTGTGACACTGGGCAATTCACGCAACTCTGTGGTATCTCCACCCTTGTTTGCAAATGAGCTCTGCCCCCATCTCTAGGATGTTTTTCCTGGCTGGATAAAGTGGCTTGCCTGGATAAAGTCCAACATTGGAGACCACCCTGCTTTAATGTCGGACTGGGCCACTCCTTCCCTGGAACAGCCACTTAATGTCCTCAAACATACCGGGGTTTCCTCATCCCTCGGTTTCAGGGATCCTCCCTCAGGAAGATGTTGCAAGGGCTGACTAATGAACACGAGTGTCCCAATAACAATGATGCCTGCTGCAGGTGCAGGGAGTTCCAAGTAGACCCCACTGTGACCTCAAAGCCACCTTTCTGTCCTGCATCTGGGGCTTTCCGTCCCACCCTATGTGATTACAGCTTAAGTCTCAGATGATGTCAAATACTTCTCCCAAAGACCCCGATGCATTCACAAGAATGGGTTGATAGGTACAGCTAGTTTACATAGGAGGGGGAGTCCACTTTCAAGGAAGCAAGAACACCTTCTTCAATGCCCCCGCGGTGAACACTCCTGACATCTTTATCTCTCCCGGAAACGCCTGAAAACATCGCCCACATGGAAGGATACTCCAACGCTTCCTCTTTTAGTCCAGAGAAAATGAATTCTCTCAGTTTTCCTTGGGTTTTGTCTTGTTTTTAACTTTCACACGTTAATTTCTGGGGTTTCACCATCCTGGTTCCATACACCGCCGATCAAGAACTCACCTCTGATCCTCACGCGGTGCGCTGTAACCACCGCCCTCGGCCACCACCCCACCATTCACAGGGCAATTCAGAAGGTGGCGGGGGGTGGGGGGGATGAGGTGGGAGTTTCCTGGGCAACCGGGCGCACACCCGCGCTCACACGGAAAGGAAAAGCTTTGCTGTCTACCCAGGTGTGTTCTGAACACCTGCGAACCTGTTGCGTGGCTCCCAACAGGTCGGCCCTGTCTCGTGCACCGGCCTGGAGACACCTGGGAGCAGGTGATTTCCCCAGACCCGCGCCCGTCGCTGTGAGACAAGAGTGGGCGACTGGCAGGGCTGCGGCGGCCGCAGCTGGAGGGCGGCGTGGTCCCAAGCGCGGAGCCCTTTCCCGACACTCCAGCGGTCCCTGAGCCCTTTCTCGGCTCAGCGGTCCACGTATCCGGGTCGCGACAGCGCAGTCGGGCGGCTAGAGACTCCGTGGGACGCGCCGCAGAAGCCCCCAGGGACCCGGCCAGCGCGAATAGGGGACTGGGGACCCTGCGCGGCCCCTCCGCGCCCTCCCGCCCGGGGCCCGCACCTGCCTCCCGGTCCCGGGCCCCCGGCAGGAGCGAGGCGGGAGGCGGGCGGCCCGTATGCAAATGTCGGGGCCGCCTCCCGCGCCCGGGATAAAAGGCGGGGCGGGACGCGGGGCCGCGAAGCCGCTGCCTCTTGGGAGCTGGCCGTGCGCTCTGGCCCCGCACCCGCCGCCCGCAGCCCCGATCGCTCCGTCCGCGCCCCGCTGGCTCCCGGTAAGGACGCGCCGGGGAATGGGGACCCGACGCGGGGGCGGGGTGGGGACACAGGCACCGGGCCAGGCGACCGGCGTCCTTCGGTCCGGCTGCGCCCCTGCCCGCGCTTTCTCACTGGAAAAGTGGGTAGCGGGCGCCTCCCCGCGCTCCCCCGCGTCCGGGCAGGTGCATCTCCGCAGGTGCTGCGCGGGACTGGTTCGTCCCTGGGCCGTGGGCGGTCAAGGCGGAAAGGAGCTGCGCTGGGTCTGCGCGGGGTTAGGAGAGAATAAAATACCCTCGGATTGGAGTGGCACCGAAAGTCCGAAAGGAGGAGATGCCACGAGGGGTCTCTGGCTCCTCAGAGCTTATCCTGCTTTCCCCCAGCCGTCTGGAGACGCGGCGGGGAGGCAGCGGGAAGGGGGGACCTGGCCGAGGGGGAAGGTGCAGGTGTGGACACCTGTGAAGGAGCAGCGCGAATCGGATCCACCAAAGAGGCCGCAGACGCAGCGGCGAAACCACACTGGCCAGGCGGGGCAAGGGACCCAGCTCTGCTGAGCGGGCACGTCGCCCGCCAAGTGGAAAAAAGGCTTCTGTAGCTCCTCTCACCCCCTACTAATTTTTTTTTCTTACTTAAAAAAAAAAAAAAATCACAAGAATGCTTCTGAAGTCTATTTTTAAAGTTAATACCAATCACAAGGTTAGCCAGTTAAGACCCGGGTTTCGACCTGGTAGCCTGTGGTGAAAATCCCTCACTCACCCACGCCTTTCTCCACCCAGTCTGCATCCCAGAAGATGCAGTGTGGAAAGAAGAAAAAATTCCCCCCAGAAGGTGTCCGTCCTCCCGTTTCACGGTGCCTGACAGGGGTTGTTCACTGAGATTGGGAGACAGAAAGGAACCTCTCCTTCCTCTGCTCCTGGAAACCAGCCAGAACCACCGCAGGGGCCAAGGAGCTTTGGCGTTTCAGGAACACCTGAGGGCTCCCAGGTGGAGATAAGCAGTCTGCTTTTGCAAATGGGTGTCCTGGGAGCTCAGAGATCCTAGAAAGGATGAATTCGAGGGCAGGGAGTGGTGAGGCAGGGATATCTGACACATCTCTCCTCCTGTTTCTGTTTGTGTGTGTTTGTGCTGGTTCTGGGCAGTCACTGGATAAGAGAAGACTCGAAGCATGTCGGAGTTTTGGTTAATTTCTGCCCCTGGCGATAGGGAAAATTTGCAAGCTCTGGAGAGGATGAATACCGTAACCTCCAAGTCCAACTTGTCTTATAATACCAAATTCGCTATTCCTGACTTCAAGGTAAAATTCCTGGGGAGGAGGAAAAAAGGGATGGATTGGTCAGGGGGAGAGGGGAGAGGGAGACAGAGGTTACTACTTCGGGAAGCCAAGGAGAAAGTAACAAGGCAAAGGTGGGGACTCTGAGGACAAACTGAGCCTTGAAGATGGACAGGGAGGTGATGGGCTCTGTGGGACATCATGCCATAGTCCAAAATTAATTGTGGTACCTATGCAGGTACAGCCACAGGAAGGAATGAGCAGGGGACCAGGTTGTGGGTAGCGGTGTCTAATGCTTCAAAAAGTGGGAAGTATGTGAAATGCACACTCAAGTTCTCTCTTCCTCTGGCTTCTCCTGGTTTGTCTGCAACATCTCAGAAGACCAACCACATACTTTAGATACTCAGGCTTGGAGGGCTTCAGCCCTGATTGTACTCTTGACCTGAGGGCAGGGGAGGAAATCTAGGATCTCTTTGGTCCTGCAAGAAAGGAAGGGAGGGGATTTGGAGGCAGGAGGGAGTTTGGATCATGCCCAGGCATCTGAGGGCTCTTGGAGTGGAGGGCAAAATTCAAATGAAACCAATGTTAAAGAAGAGTGAGACATGTGCAATTCTTTTTTTTTTTTTTTTTTCTTTTTGGAGACAGAGTTCGCTCTTATCGCCCAGGCTGGAGTGCAGTGGCACAATCTCAGCTCACTGCAACCTCCACCTCCTGGGTTCAAGCAGTTCTGTCTCAGCCTCCTGAGTAGCTGAGTAGCTGGAATTACAGGTGTGCACCACCATGCCCGGCTATGGTATGCACACCTGTAATTCCAGGTGTGGAATTACTTTTGTATTATTAGTAAAGACAGAGTTTTGCCATGTTGGCCAGGCTGGTCTTGAGCTCCTGACCTCAGGTGATCTACCCACCTTGGCCTCCAAAGTGATTGGATTACAGGCGTGAGCCACCACGCCCGGTGTTTTTTTTTTTGTTTTCTTTTGTTTTTCTGAGACAGAGTTTTGCTTTTGTTGCCCAGGCTGGAGTGAAATGGCGTGATCTCAGCTCACTGCTGCAACCTCCACCACCCAGGTTCAAGTGATTCTCCTGCCTCAGCCTCCCAAGTAGCTGGGATTACAGGTGCCCGCCACCATACCTGGCTAATTTTTGTATTTTTAGTAGAGATATGCTTTCACTATGTTGCCCAGGCTGGTCTCGAACTCCTGATCTTGTGATCCGCCCACCTTGGCCTCCCAAAGTGTTGGGATTACAGGCACGAGCCACTGCGCCCAGCCATGCAATTCTTTTACTTCAAGAAGAGTGGAGTTTTCGTGGTGCTTCCAGAGGCTGTAGGTTTCAAGGGGGAAGACACTACAGCTTTCTCCCAGACCGCATGGCACAGGTCCTGGTGAGATGGTGCTGACTGCCCAGCATCTGCTCTTGTAGAAAACTGCCGTAGACTCCCCTTTCAAACCTCACTTTGCCCCTCTGCCAAAACGGCTACACCATCAGCTACCAGGGTTGTGATGCTACCCCACTGCTAACATTTGTTGAGCAAGGTGCTGGCGGCTAGGTACTTTAAATGCATCACCTGGAAGCTTTACCTCTCCCGCTGACTCGGGACAGGCTGGGAGAGGCTAAGTGACTACCAGGGTTGTCAGGCTGGTAAGTGGTAGCAGTAGGTTCTGAACCCATATCTTGCTGCCTTCCTAAGCCTGCCTTGTCCAGCAACACACACAGTACAGGTTAGTAAATTCTGCAGCCACTCATTGATACTGTGAGGCACTGTGCTGGAAGGTAAAAAGATAAAAAAAAGAAGACACAGCCCTGCAGAAGTTGCTTAAAATTAATTAAAAAGAAGCAACTTCACTTGGTAGAGATACTCAGGATTCATCTTTTTCTTTCTTTTTTTTTTTTTTTTTTTTTGAGGCGAAGTCTTGCTCTGTCACCCAGGCTGGAATGCAGTGGTGCGATTTAGGCTCACTGCAATCTCTGCCTTCTGGGTTCAAGTGATTCTCTCGTGCCTCAGCCTCCCAAGTAGCTGGGATTATGGGTGCATGCCACCATGCCTGGCTAATTTTTGTATTTTTAGTAGAGACGCAGTTTCAGCAGGCTGGTCTCAAACTCTCAGCCTCCCAAAGTGTTGGGATTACAGGTGTGAGCCATTGTGCCTGGCCTCCTGTTAGTTTTCTTAATTTTTTTTCCTTGAAACTCTGCCAAGTCTCATAACCTAATTACTTTTTTTTTTTTTTTTTTGAGACAGAGTCTTGCTCTGTCACCAGGCGCCAGGCTGGAGTGCAGTGGCACAGTCTCGGCTCACTGCAACCTCCGCCTCTGGGGTTCAGGCAATTCTCCTGCCTCAGCCTCCTGAATAGTTGGGACTACAGACATGCGCAACCACACCCAGCTAATTTTTGTATTTTAGGAGAGATGGGGTTTCACGATGTTGGTCAGGATGGTCTTGATCTCTTGACCTTGTGATCCACCCACCTCAGCCTCCCAAAGTGCTGGAATTACAGGCGTGAGCCACCGCGCTGGCAGAACCTAATTACTTTTTTTTTTTTTAATTTTAATTTTAATTTTTTATTTTAAAAGACGGGGTTTCACCATGTTGGTCAGGCTGGTCTTGAACTCCCAACCTCAGATGATCCACCTGCCTTGGCCTCCAAAGTGCTTGGATTACAAGCGTGAGCCACCACACCCGGCCACCTAATTACTTTTTAACATCTAGTTGGCGATATCTCATGATAGCAATCCTTTCCTTTCTGATTCCGTGAAAAGACCTTCAAATACAATTGTGGACATTGTAGTAATTTCTACACTAAGAAACAGATCATGGCCAGGTGCGGTGGCTCACGCCTATAATCCCAGCAATTTGGGAGGCTGAGGCAGGCAGATCACTTGAGGTTGGGAGTTCAAGACCAGCCTGACCAACATGGAGAAACTTTGTCTCTACTAAAAATACCAAAAATTAGCCGAGCATAGTGGTACATGCCTGTAATCCCAGCTACTCAGGAGGCTGAGGCAGGAGAATTGCTTGAACCTGGGAGGCAGAGGTTGCAGTGAGCCAAGATCATGCCATTGCACTCCAGCCTAGGCAACAAGAGTGAAACTCTGTCTCAAACAAAAAAAAAGGACCTAGGTGAATGATGAAGTGGGAGGGATCTTGCTGCCTCCCCCAGCAAGATCATGTCCCCTCATCCCCCTGCACCCCCCTCCCCGCTTTGTTTCCCAGGCTGGAGTGCAATGGTGCCATCTCAGTTAACTGCAACCTCCACCTCCTGAGTTCAAATGATTCTCCTGCCTCAGACTCCTGAGTAGCTGGGATTATGAGCACATGCCACCATGCCCAGCTAATTTTTGTATTTTTAGTAGAGACAGGGTTTTGTCATGTTGGCCAGGCTGGTCTGGAACTCCTGACCTTGGGTGATCCACTCGCCTTGGCCTCAAGATCATGGTTAATAACAGCAAAGAGCAGAGCAAAAGACTGGTGGGATTGTCTTGGAGCAGAAACGCTTTTAGGAATGAGAACTGGCCGGGTGCGGTGGCTCACGCCTGTAATCCCAGCACTTTGGGAGGCCGAGGCAGGTGGATCACGAGATCAAGAGATCGAGACCATCCTGGTCAACATGGTGAAACCCCGTCTCTACTAAAAATACAAAAATTAGCTGGGCATGGCGGCACGTGCCTGTAGT
>CAUYUD010040864.1:0-14042 GCA_963575295.1 Alouatta caraya
CTACTCGGGAGGCTGAGGCAGGAGAATTGCTTGAACCCAGGAGGCGGAGGTTGCGGTGAGCCGAGATCGCGCCATTGCACTCCAGCCTGGGTAACAAGAGCGAAACTCCGTCTCAAAAAAAAAAAAAAAAAAAAAAGAACATGGGTCTTGGAGTTCTGTATGAGATGGCAGTGAGTGTGTCATAAGGACAGCAAGTTGTCCTGGTGGGTTGCAATCAGTCATTTGGGAAGTGTTCATGTTCTGCTGGTGACAAGATCCTCAGAATGGGTTGCTGAGGAGGCAGGAGAAAAAAGGTCTTTGGAGAGGCTCTGTTTTCCCCTGGGTCTGAAATGTTCTTCACCACCTCACTCTTTATTTGGCTGACTCCCTGTCCTTCACATCTCCACTTTAAATGCCACTGATCATTCTATCTAAATTAAGATTCCACCCCCACACAAAATAAGACGTCCTGCGTTATCTTTCATGCCTCTTAGCACAATTTAAAATGATACAAAGTGAAGCACAGTGGTGCATGCCTGTAGTCCCAGCTACTCAAGAGGCTGAGGCAGGAAGGATAGCTTGAGCCCAGGAGTTTGACCAGCCCGGGCAACATAGCGGGACCCTCAGCTTCAAAAAATTAATTAATTAAAATAAATAAATAAATAAAATGATATATTTGTCTGCATTTCCAGTTGAATTTAAGTTCCCCAATTAGAGATTTTGACTGCTTTGTAACTTAGAACTCCCCCTTTTTCCACAGTGCCTTACATGTTGCTGGGGTCAGATATCTGTTTAGCTCATAGTGCTCAGAGTTTAAATGGAGAAAAAGACTGTGACCTGAAGTAGGTGACATGTGAAAGAGAAGATGATTGCTGCTTGAAAGGTGTCAGGAAACTTGGTGTCTCCAGGCAGAGTCAAGGTTTAAGTACTTAAGGAGGAAGAGGGACTTAGACAGAGGAGGATGTGAATAAAGAGGCATCAGCTAGTGGGTGCTGTGGCCCAATGGTAGATTTTTGAGGAGAGAAGGCATGCGTACCAGGGTCAGCTTATGGGGATATCCAGAGCATTATGGGAGTGAGAGTTTGCACAGGGAGTGAGAGTTTGCACAAGGAGTGACAATCAGAGAGCCTTAGGCTTCAGCTTCTAGTCATGATTAGAGGAAGCAGGACCTGAAGCACAGTTTTTCTTAGCAGATTATTAGAAGGTAAGATATATTAGTCAGTTCTCCCACTGCTATAAAGAAATACCTGAGACTGAGTAATTTACAAAGAAAAGAGGTTTGATTGGCACATGGTTCTACAGGCTCTACAGAAAGCGTGGCTGGGGAGGCCTCAGGAAACTTACAGTCATGGTAAAGGGAAGCAGGCACATCTTACATGGCCAGAGCTGGAGGAAGAGAGAGAAGGGGAGGTGCTATAGACTTTTAAACAACCAGATCTTGTGAGAACTCACTATCACAACAATAACAAGGGTGAAATCTGCCCCTATGATCTAATCACCTCCCACCAGGCCCCTCCTCCAACACTGGGGATTACAATTAAACATGAGATTTGGGTGGGGTCATAAATCCAAACCATATCATAGGGGTTCTTAGGTTTCACAGGATGGGTTAAAATGTGCTGAGGGAAGAGTATGGGAGAAAACAACAGCCTGTGAAGTGTCGACATCCCTTTTTAAGGATGCAGAAACTGAAATTTCAGTAATTTGCCCAAAACTATAAAGCTAGTAGGCAGCAGAGCCTAGCAGTGGTCCCCAACCTTTTTGGCACTAGGGACTGGTTTTGTGGAAGACAATTTTCACAGTAGAGTTTATACTCCTATGAGAATCTAATGCCACTGCTGATCTGACTGGAGGTGGAGTTCAGCCCTTAATACTTGCTTGCCTGCCACTCATCTCCTGCCATATGACCTAGTTCCTAAGAGGCCGTGGACCAGTAACAGTTTGCAGCCTGGGGGTTAGGGACCTTTAGCCTAATAGAGCCTAGTTTGAGTCTGATTCTGGAACTATGTCCTTTTCCATTAGGCCAGTCGTCTCTTTCCCAGAGGGCCTCATTCAAGTTTAAACAAACAGTAAAAGCTTTTAAATGTATTTTCACACAATTTACAGAATCTGAGCTGTACTTTAGAAGTTTCTGTTGAAAATTACATAATTTTAACATTGAAGTTGTCACTTCCCCCCCTTTTTCCTTCAAGGTTATCCTGTCATTGATTCAGTCCTTCTGTAACATGTGGTGTGCTTGTATAATAAATGATGGTAAAGAACAAGTTAATCTTTCCTTTTTTAACTGAATAGAAGCACACTAAAATTTGGAATTTTTTAGTTACTTTCCCTGCAGTGAAACCATAATAAAAGTTTGCCAACATTTTTATTTTTTCAAATTCTTGATGGCAGCCTATGTGGTACTTTCTGGAGCTTTTCCTGTTATAGCTTAAAATATTACTAAAATTACAAAAGCTGAAAAATTACAAAAGCTAAACTAATTTAGTGTATACCCTGAGAGGTAGTAACAGAAAGCAGTGTTTCTCAAATTTCAGTATGCATCAGAATTCAGTGAGAAACTTGTCAAAAATTTATATTCCCAGGTCTCACTCCAAAGAATGTATAATTTACCAGAAATACGTATTTTGAGTAAGGACCTTAGTAATTCTAATGGAGGTAATTCATAAATTCCCTTTGCTTTGAGAAGGTTAAAAGCCTACCTTTTGGAGTCTTATAAAACTGAATTAAAATTTGAGCTCTTTTCACTTTTCATCTATATTACTTTGACCAGTTACTTAACCTCACTAAGCCTCATTTCTTCTGCAAAATAGAGATAATGATGTTTATCTGCCTTGTTGTTAGGATTAAATAAAATAATGCTTATAAAGGCACCTAGTCTGGAGTGCAGCGATGCAGTCATAGCACACTGCCGCCTTGACCTCCTGGGCTCCAGCCATCCGCCTACCTCAGCCTCTGGAGTAGCTGGGATTACAGGCATGTACCACCAAGCTCAGGTAATTTTTAAAATTTTTTGTGGAGATGGGATCTCACTATATTGCTTAGGCTGGTCTTGAACTCCTGGCCTAATGTAGTCCCTCTGCCTTGGCCTCTTGAAGCACTGGGATTACAGGCATAAGCCACTGTGCCTGGGCTCGGTACTTACAAAATATTTAAAAAATACTAGGCTCATAGTACCAATTCATTAAAGGTTTCTGTTTTTGTTATTGCCAGTCCTCAAAGACATGTGGAATTTGAATAAATTAAATTCAATTTCTTCAGCTTGTCATTACTAAAGATTACTTTTTAAAACACCCGCAGCTCCTTTAGACCCAGCTTATACTAGCAAGCTAATTACTTAGCATAAGTTAGAAAGAAGATATGCTTAGTTATTTCCTCATTCAAGGCAAAGGGATTTTAAGTTAGTGCCATCACTTAATTACGTTATTATGCAGTGCTTGCATAGTACAAACATCACAGGATGGGTTGAAAGATGATGAGAGGGAAGAGCATTACAGTATTACCGTTTTATTACAATATTAAAGTTTGCCTAGCCAAGATTGGATAACGTCTTTTTATTGTACAACCCTCTCCTTCACTTCAATCTAGGTTTGTTGTTGCTTTGAGAAAATCTAGCTCTGTCACTAGGCTGGAGTGCAGTGGTGTGATCTCAGCTCACTGCAGCCCCAATCTCCTGGGTTCAAGTGATTCTTGTGCCTCAGCCTCCCAAGTAGCTAGGTCTATGGGTGCACACCACCATTCCTGGCTAATTTTTGTATTTTTAGTAGACACAATATTTCACCAGGCTGCTCTTGAATTCCTGGCCTTGTGTGATTCACCTGCCTTGGCCTCCCAAAATGTGGGATTACAGGTGTGAGCCATTGTGCCAGGCCCCATCTAGGTTTGTAGATGTGTATGTTTGGGGATTGCCTTTTATTTTTCTTTTCTTAAAAATATTTAGATAACTCATTCTTAAAGATTTATTTAGAAGACTTCCCTATCCCCATCCCCCCAACAAATAAAACAGTCTGGTGTTTCTTTTGTGACCCAAAGGCCAACATGAACCTGGAAATACAGCATAAAGTACAAAGTCATGGCACCAGGTGAAACTAGAAAGCTGAGTTTAATTTCAGTAATGGACTTTATAGTGGGACATAATGGAGGTAGAAAATATATAGAAGGACTTCTGAAATACTTGAAAAATCCAAGGATTTCTATATGAAGGTAATCTGAATTATCAGGGTGGTTTTGTTTTTTGTTTTGGTTTTTTTTTTTTTTTTTTGAGACAAAGTCTTACACTGTTGCCCCAGCTAGAGTGCAGTGGCATGATCTCAACTCATTGCAACCTCTGCCTCCTGGGTTCGAGCGATACTCCTGCCTCAGCCTCCCAAGTAGCTGAGATTACAGTCATCTGGCACAGTGCCTGGCTAATTTTTCTGCATTTTTAGTATAGATGGGTTTTCACCATGTTGGCCAGGCTGGTCTCGAACTCCTGACCTCAGGTGATCCACCCATCTTGGCTTTCCAAAGTGCTGGAATCACAGCCATGAGCCACTGCACCTGGCCAATCAGGATTATTTTTAATATGGTATGAAAAGGCCTGAGAGGAAATATATTTCCAATGTACAAAGTTATCTAAAATATGTACTATTTGGCCAGGTGTGGTGACTCATGCCTGTATGCCGGCAATTTGGGAGGCCAGTAGGCAGATCACCTGAGGCCAGGAGTTCGAGACCAGCCTGGCCAACATGGTGAAACCCTGTCTCTACTAAATACAAAAACATTAGCTGGAGTGGTGTCACATGCCTGTAGTCCCAGCTATTCAGGAGGAGAATTGCTTGAAGCTGGGAGGCAGAGACTGCAGTGAGCTGAGATCGTGTCACTGTACTCCTGCCTGGGTGACAGACTGAGATGCCATCTCAAAAAAAAAAAGAATGAAAACATATTTCTGGCTGGACACAGTGGTTCATGCCTGTAATCCCAGCTCTTTGAGAGGCTGAGGCAGGCGGATCACAAGGTCAAGAGATTGAGACCATCCTGGCCAACATGGTGAAACCCCGTCTCCACTAAAAATACAAAAAATTACCCGGTAGTGATGGTGCATGCCTGTAGTCCCAGCTACTTGGGAGGGTGAGGCAGGAGAATTGCTTGAAACTGGAAAACAGAAGTTGCAGTGAGCCAGGATCGTGCCACTGCACTCCAGCCTGGAGATAGAGCGAGACTCTGTCTCAAAAAAAAAAAAAAACATATTTCTGCCTCCAGTGATGAAAGTAATTAGCTGGAAATATAAAAATATTATCAATAGCAAATACTTCCGTTTTGCACCAACCTAATAATTGTAAAACTGGATAACATATATGTGAGTTAGCTGTTTTCAGGCATTGAGCTACAGAGAGTACAAAACTATTATCTTTGCAAGAAAAAAAACATGTAAGTTGGGTCCCATGATCTCCTTGGCTTTCTTCCTGGGGACACTTTTCCTGCTGCACAGCAGGGAGGTAGAGCAGTCTCAGGGTAACAGCCTGGCTGAGCTCAGGATGTGCAGGGTGGGAATCTGTGAGACTACCAGGGATCTGTCCCTGTTGACTGAGAGCTGAACGATGATACTAATGACCATGCAGGGCTGGATGTCTAGGTCTTTAGCTCCAACAAAGAGAAAATCTCTCTGAACACTCCAGACATTGAGTTAAGACACCAGAAAGGCCATGTCTTTAGAAATCAGGACCACACCTGAAAGAAAGGGCCATACCCTAGGACTAATTTCCAAGCTGAAATAGACCCATGTTACCAAAGAGCAAAAGGAAGTGTGACAAGACCAAAAAGGTGCCACCTGTAATTTAATTGCCTCCCAGTTAAAAACACAAAACAGGCTGGGTGTGGTGGTGCATGCCTTTAAACCCAGCATTTTGGGAGGCCAAGGCAGGCAGATCACTTGAGGACAGGAATTTGAGACCAGCCTGGGCAACATGGTGAAACCCTGTCTCTACCAAAAATACAAAAAAAAATTAGCTAGGTGTGGTGGTGCACCCCTGTAATCCCAGCTACTCGGGAGGCTGAGGCATGAGAATTACTTGAACCCAGGAGGCCAAAGTTGTGAGCTAAGATAGCGCCAGTGCACTTCAGCCTGGGTGACAGAGCGAGACTCTCTCAAAAAACAAAAACAAAAAACAAAAACTGAATCCTGAACTCTAGTTAGTGGGATTGCTTTTGCAGTCATGTGGTTTCGTGATTCTGAAACTACTGTTTGTATTTTAGGCTTGAGCAAAGATATATTGAGCATAATGCGAGCCAGGTTTCTTATTGTGGGAAAAGAGAATCACAAATATGGAAAAAGAGAGGGCAAGAATGTATTCTTGGTGTTATATTAGCACTCATAGTTTTTAATACCTATATCAATTACCTATATCAATTTACATACCTACATATAGATAGATAATAGCTCTCTATTTATAGCTAATTTCTTAGTTCTGCCTATTGAGATTTCTTATTTCACTGACACACCAGTAGCAATGAGAAAACATTGTGCCTAAATATTGGTTTCTAAATACCGTTATCCATTAAAAGAAATCAGCTTTTGGCGGGGGGGAAAAAGGCCTATTTTAGGGCTGGAGCAGGAGAAGTACATCTTAGAACTTCTTGTAATTCTAGAAAACAAAGAAGTATTTGAAGAATGATGGAAACATGTCAAAAGGACATGAAGGTGAGCTTTTTAAGGGGCTTTCATTTGCCAAATCTGGACAATTTGAGAGTCAAAATAAATGACAGTTATGGATTATAACCTGTTGAATTAAATAATCTATACCTTCACACAGATAGAAATAAGTGAATGAGTGAACAGATAAACGGAGGAAAAGGGATGGTTCTTCCTTACAATAGTAAATGTATTTTTAAAATATTAATTAAACATTAATTAAGTAGTAAATGATAGAATGATGGGTTAGAAAATTATGAAAGGATGCTAAAATTAGTGTGTGACAGTTTGGTGAGGAAGATGATATTTACATAGTCTTATCTCTTCGTGTATTTGTCTGTTCACACACTTCTATAAAGAACCTCCTAAGACTGGGTAATTTATAAAGGAGAAAGTTTAATTGACACACAGTTCCACATGGCTGGGTAGGCCTCAGGAAATTTACAATCATGGCTGAAGGGGAAACAAACGCGTCCTTCTTCACATGGCAGCAGGAGAGAGAGATGCAGAACAAAGGTGGGGAAGTTCGCTATAAAACCATCAGATCTTGTGAGGACTCACTCACAATCACGAGAACAACACGGGGGAACTGCCCCCATAATCTAATCACCTCCCACGAGGTCGCTTCCCCAAAACATGGGGATTATAATTTGGATTACAATTCAAGATGAGATTTTGGGTGGGAACAGAACCAAACCATATCCACGAGTTACTTATTAATTCCACAGGGAAAAATCCTAACTTTACATGGTAGAGGTAGGATGACAAAACCAAGCAATCAAAGTTAACATCAACACTGTTAGGACAAAGAGACATCATGTGCACCATAATATGATGCACTGTGAAGGGCACATCATAACTTTTGTGATATTCTTGTCAAAATTACATCTTGAATCTAATAAAATTAACAAAACATGCTACCAAAATAACAGGCCTATAAGCTTCAAGAATATCAAAGTCAATAAAGACAAAGAGCAACCTAAGAACTTTTCTGTAATTTTTCTGTAATAAGCTTACAGAAAATTATCAAAATAAATATTTACAAAAAATAAGAGGGAAAAAGGAATGAGGCAGCTCTAGGTATTAACAAAACATTATCTCCAACATATATCATACTAAGTCGACTGAGGAGGGAGGATAGAGAGGCAAAATGCAGAATAGCAAGTATAAGATACTACCATTTGTATAAAAAACATATGAGAATAGACACACACATTTGTATAAGCACAAAGGATTCCCAAGAAAATAGTAATGCTGGTTGCCTCTAGGAAGGAGAACCAGGTTGCCAAGGACGAGAAGGGATTTCATGAAATACCATTTCATAATGTTGGAATCCTGTAATACTGGAATTCTGTATGAGGTACACATATTACCAGTTGAAAAGATAAGATAATTACTGGAGACAGTAACATTTCTTTTCAGAAAATAGTGTTCCTGACAGAGCCTCTAAGTAACTGCAGCTGATTTTGGTCAAATCAGTGAGTGAGAAAGCTTGGGTTGACTCAAGGAAGTTATTGGTATTTAAGGTGACACAAAGACGGGTGGCCGTTTGTACATTGCTTGATAGACAAAGAGCAAACACGTTTTCCATTTGTGTGTTCTTTGTCGTCACCTCCAGAGACAAAGCACTGCCCTAGGTAAGCATGGGCTTTGTTCTTTCTTATGCCAACAAGGATTTCTTGAAACAATGGATTATTGTTATAGAATATAAACATGTTTTTTAAATCGGGAGATTACAATTAATGTTTTCTATTAATTTCCTCCCTTTTGACATTTTATCTCAAAATAGACCAGTCGAACATGAATGGTACAAGCTTTGACATTTAAAATTATGTGGTAATATTTATACAGGGTGTGGTTTAGTGGAAATGTATGAAAGCAAATTCCAAGTTGACATAGTACAACACTAACATCAGTAATTAAATACATTTTATTATCATGGTATTAAGGTTTGGTAGGACAATTCTTTCCTAAGAAAGAAGATTAAGGAAGAGGGAAATTCAGTGTTGGTTTTCATAGTTTGTTGTTGTTTCTTTTTTTTTGAGACAGAGCCTTGTTCTGTCACCCAGGCTGGAGCGCAGTGGCACAATCATGGCTCAATACAGCCTCTATCTCCGGGACTCAAGTGTCCTCCCACCTCAGCCTCCCCCACCTCCGCAGGTCACCATGCACAGCTAATTTTTTTGGTATTTTTTGTAGAGACGGGATTTCGCCATATTGCCCAGCTGGTCTCAAACATCTAGACTGAAGTGACCAGCTGCCTTGGGGGTCATATATATATTATAGAACATATATTAACTCTGTCTTATTTTTTTCTCAGTCCATGC
Organism: Alouatta caraya; assembly: GCA_963575295.1. Classification (NCBI taxonomy): domain Eukaryota; kingdom Metazoa; phylum Chordata; class Mammalia; order Primates; family Atelidae; genus Alouatta; species Alouatta caraya. Next base: position 8,974 of record CAUYUD010040864.1, read on the forward strand.
CATTCTGGCTTTGATCCCACCACTTCATGGAAGCAATTCTTGTTGCTAAACCAACATTTGGTCCTTGGGCCCAGGGCCAGCTTTGTGAGCATACCTCCTGCGCAGTTGCACAGGGCCTCATGCTTAGTTTAATGCTGTGCTATCACTGTCCTGAAAATCTTCACTATTTTCCTATAAGACCCTCACATTGACATTTTGCACTAGGTGCTGCAAATTATGTAGCAGGTTCTGATCAGGCCTGATTTTACTCAGCCTCATTTGACACACTTATCACCCTCTCAGAATGCTTCTTCTCTTCCTGGATACCACAATGTCCTTGTTCCCTCCTACTTCATTTGTGGTTCCTTCCTTTGCTCATCCTTATCTGAAGGTTAAGTATCCTCACCCTCTTCTTTACTGATTTCCTCAGTGATTTCATCCAGTTTATAGTCTTTAGTACTTTCTCTGAGCTACTACTAACAGAGAAAACTTTAGCAATAATAGCTACATTTGAGTATTTTTCATGTGGCAGGCATAAATTGCAAGTACTGTTTCCTGTAATACTTTCAATACCTCATATTTTGCAGATGAAGTGGCCTAGGCACAGAGAGGTTGAGTAACTTGCCCAAGGGCACACAGCAGTAAGTTACAGCATGGATTTGAATATAGTGAGTCTAATTTTACAGGGTGTTCTCTTAACCACCACATTGTACAGTCAGAACCTCTCCCTGGGCTCTAGGGGTGTATATCCATCTTCCTTCCTACTTGACATTTCCACTTGTATGTCTAATTGGCATCTCGAATTTACTATGTCCAAAAAAGAACTCTTTATTTCCACCCCATCCTGTATCACTTCAAACCTTCTTCTCTTCTGGTCTTTCCCATCTCATTAAATGGCACTAAAACCCACTTGAGTGCCCAGGCCAAAATCTTAGCATCTTCTCTTTTTCTTTCTCTCACATTTAGTCATGAGCAAGCCTCATAGACTCTACAATGTATCTTGATTTTGACTCTTTCTCCCACTTCCAAGGCCCCCAGCCTAGTCCAGATCACTGCTTTCTCCTGACTGGATGATTTCAGTAGCCTCCTAATAGATCTGTCACCTGCCCCTTGATCTTCTCCACACAACAGCTAGAGTGATGTTTTTCTGCTTTTTTCCTAAATGTTTTATGAAAGAATTGATAATGTTCCAAAAATTGCACTGTTGTACAGCTTGTGCTTTAGAATGTGACATGCTTATTTAACCAAAACTTAGAGTGAGAAACATAACATTACCAGTATCTCCGGTAAGTCCCCTCTTGTGTTCCCTTCCAGCCACTACCCTCCCTCCCTGCCATCCACATAATCACTATGCTTTCTTCTAACTTCATAGATTAATTTTGCTTCTTCTTAAACTTCATATAAGTAAAATTTAACACAGTAGGTATACAACATGAATATATCACAATTGTTGTATTCATTTTACTTGGATGGATAGTGGGCTTCTAGTTTTGATCTATTGTGAATAGTATTGCCACAAACATTGTACATGTCTTTTGCTAACCATACATAAGAATTTCTGTGGGTATATTCCTAGGAGTAGAATTGCTGAATCAAATAGTATATATTCAGCTTCAATAGATATTTCAAAATGGATTTTTAAAGTGGTTATAACCACTAATAGTATATGAGCATTCCTGTTGTTCTATATCCTCACCAAGATTTGGTGTTATTTATCTTTTTCATTGTAACCATTCTGATGATTACAGTGCACGGATATCGCATCGTGGTTTTGATTTACATTTTCCTGATGACTAATGGAATTGAGTACCTTCTCATGTGTTCACTGACCATTTGGGTGTCTTCTTTTGCAAAGAGCCTGTTTAAGTCCTTTGCCTATTTTTTTTTTTTTTTGGTTGGGTAATGTGCCTTTTTCTTATTGATTTGTAGCATTCTTACTATATTTTTTTTTGTAGAGTTGGAGTCTCATTATGTTGACCTGCTTGGTCTCATACTCCTGACCTCAAGAGATCCTCTCACCTTGGCCTCTCAAAGTGCTGGAATTACAGGCATGAGCCACTATACCTGGTTGATTTGTAGCATTCTTTATAGATTCTGTATATGCACACTTTGTTATGTGTTGAATATATGGGTTGTAAATATCTTCTTTGCCATTTGGTGGCTTGCTTGGTGCTTACTTGGTTATTGGTATCTCTCAGTGAACAAAACTTCTTAGTTTTTGTACAGACAAATTATCATTCTTTTCCTTTATGCTTATTAACTTTAATGTCTTTTTAAAGCAGTCTTTGCCTACCTCAAGGTCAGGAAGATATTCTGTGTTCTCTTCTAAAAGTATATTGTTTTACCTAACACACTTAGATCTATATTCCTCATGGAATTAACTTTTGCATGTGATATAAAATGCAGGAATCAAGACTGATTTACTTCCTTATGAATGTCCAGTTGACTCACCACAGTGGTTTTGTTTTTTATTTCTTTTTATAATTTTATTGCCCTCCTTTGAGAACACAATTTTTAAAAATTATTTTCTTATTGTCAGAGTTACAGTGTTCTTAAACCAGATCATGAGATTCCCGCTGCTCAAAATCTAGAGTACTTTGCCATCACAGTTTTTCTTTCTTTTTTTATTTTTTTCAATATCATTCCCTTTTTTTTTTTTTTAATTTTTTTATTGTACTTTAGGTTCTGGGGTACATATGCAGATCATGCAGGATTGTTGCATAGGTACATAACATGGCAAGGTGGTTTGCTGCCTTCATCCCCCCATCACCTATATCTGGTATTTCTTCCCTCATTATCCCTCCCCTCCCTCCCCATGCCCCACTATCTCTCCCCTAGCCACCCCCTACTGACCTCACTGTGTGATGCTCCCCTCCCTGTGTCCACGTGTTCTAATTGTTCAGCACCTGCCTGTGAGTGATAACATGTGGTGTCTGGTTTTCTGTTCTTGTGTCAGTTTGCTGAGAATGATGTTTCCAGATTCATCCACATCCCTATGAAGGACATGAACTCATCGTTTTTTATGGCTGTGTAGTATTCCATGGTGTATATGTGCCACATTTTCTTTATCCAGTCTATCGATGATGGACATTTGGGTTGGTTTCATGTCTTTGCTATTGTAAACAGTGCGGCAATGAATATTCGTGTGCATGTGTCTATTATAGAACAATTTATAATTCTTTGGGTATATACCCAGTAATGGGATTGCTGAGTCAAATGGTATTTCTATTTCTAGGTCCTTGAGGAATCGCCACACTGTCTTCCACAATAGTTGCACTAATTTGCACTACCACCAACAGTGTAAAAGTGTTTCTATTTCTCCACATCCTCTCCAGCATCTATTGTCTCCAGATTTTTTAATGATCGCCATTCTAACTGGTGTGAGATGGTATCTCACTGTAGTTTTGATTTGCATTTCTCTAATGACCAGTGATGATGAGCTTTTTTTCACATGTTTGTTGGCCTCATACATGTCTTCTTTTGTAAAGTGTCTGTTCATATCCTTCACCCACTTTTGAATACGCTTGTTTGGTTTTTTCTTGTAAATCTGTTTTAGTTCTTTGTAGATTCTGGATATTAGCCCTTTGTCAGATGGGTAGATTGCAAAAATTTTTTCCCATTCGGTTGGTTGCAGGTTCACTCTAATGATTGTTTCCTTTGCTGTACAGAAGCTGTGGAGTTTAATTAGATCCCATTTGTCTATTTTGGCTTTTGTTGCCATTGCTTTTGGTGTTTTAGCCATGAAGTTCTTGCCTATGCCTATGTCCTGAATGGTTTTGCCTAGGTTTTCTTCTAGTGTTTTTATGGTGTTAGGTCTTATGTTTAGACCTTTAATCCATCTACAGTTAATTTTAGTGTAAAGTGTCAGGAATGGGTCCAGTTTCTGCTTTCTGCACATGGTTAGCCAGTTTTCCCAACACCATTTATTAAACAGGGAATCCTTTCCCCACTGCTTGTTTTTGTCAGGTTTGTCAAAGATCAGATGATTGTAGATGTGTGGTGTTGCTTCTGAGGCCTCTGTTCTGTTCCATTGGTCTATGTCTCTGTTTTGGTACCAGTACCATGCTGTTTTGATTACTGTGGCCTTGTAGTGTAGTTTGAAGTCAGGCAGCATGATGCCTCTGGCTTTGGTCTTTTTGCTTAGGATTGTTTTGGCTATGTGGGCTCTTTTTTGGTTCCATATGATGTTTGAAGTGGTTTTTCCAGTTCTGTGAAGAAGGTCATTGGTAGCTTGATGGGGATAGCATTGAATCTATAAATTACTTTGGGCAGTATGGCCATTTTCACAATGTTGATTCTTCCCGACCATGAGGATGTAATGTTTTGCCATCTGTTTGTGTCCTCTCTTATTTCGTTGAGCAGTGGTTTGTAGTTCTCCTTGAAGAGGTCCTTTACATCCTTTGTTAGTTGTATTCCTAGAAAAGAAAAGTTCAGGCCAATATCCATGATGAACATTGATGCAAAAATCTTCAATAAAATACTGGCAAACAGAACGCAAAAGCAAATCAAAAAGCTTATTCATCATGATCAAGTAGGCTTCATCCCAGGGATACAAGGCTGGTTCAACATATGCAAGTCTATAAATGTAATCCATCATATAAACAGAACCAAAGACAAAAACCACATGATTATCTCAATAGATGCAGAAAGGCCTTCAACAAAATTCAACAACCCTTTATGCTAAAAACCCTCGATAAACAAGGCATCGTTGGTACGTGTCACAAAATAATGAAAGCTATTTACGACAAACCCACAGCTAATATCATACTGAATGGGCAAAAACTGGAAGCTTCCCTTTGAAATCTGGCACAAGACAAGGATGCCCTCTTTCACCACTCCTATTCAATATAGTATTGGAAGTTCTAGCCAGGGCAGTCAAGCAAGAGATAAAGCGTATTCACATAGGAAGAGAGGAAGTCAAATTGTCTCTATTCTCAGTTGACATGATTGTATATTTAGAAGACCCCATTGTCTTAGCCCAAAATCTCCTGAAACTGATAAGCAACTTCAGTGAAGTATCAGGTTACAAAATCAATGTGCAGAAATCACAAGCATTTCTATATACCAATAACAGACAGAGAGCCAAATCA
>CAUYUD010040865.1:0-12368 GCA_963575295.1 Alouatta caraya
TGGTTTTTCCTTTCCATATTTAGTTCTTCCTTCGGGAGGTTTTGTAAGGCAGGCCTGTGTGACAAAATCTCTCAGCATTTGCTTGTCTGTAAAGGATTTTATTTTTCCTTTGCTTATGAAGCTTAGTTTGGCTGGATATGAAATTCTGGGTTGAAAATTATTTCTTTAAGAATGTTGAATATTGGCCCTCACTCTCTTCTAGGTTGTAGGATTTCTACAGAAAGATCCACTGTTAGTCTGATGGACTTCCCTTTGTAGGTAACCTGACCTTCCTCTCTGGCTACCCTTAACATTTCTTCCTTCATTCCAATGTTGGTGAATCTGATGATTATGTGCCTTGGGGTTGCTCTTCTTGAGGAGTATATTTGTGGGGTTCTCTGTGTTTTCTGAATTTGAATGTTGGCCTGTCTTGCTAGGTTGGAGAAGTTCTCCTGGATAATATCCTGAAAAGTGTTTTCCAGCTTGGTTCCATTCTCTCCATTACTTTCAGGTACACCAGTCAAATGTAGTTTTGGTCTTTTCACATAGTCCCATATTTCTTGGAGGCTTTATTCATGCTTTTTCATTCTTTTTTTCTCTAATCTTTGTCTTCATGCTTTATTTCACTAAGTTGATCTTCAATCTCTGATATCTGTTCTTCCACTTGATCAATTTGGCTGTTGATACTTTTGTATGCTTTACGAAGTTCTTGTGCTGTTTTTCATCTCCACCAAGGTCGTTTATGTTCCTCTCTAAACTGGTTATTCTAGTTAGAAATTCATCTATCCTTTTTTCAAGGTTTTAACTTCCTTGCATTGGGTTAGAACATGCTTCTTTAGCTCAGAGGAGATTGTTATTACCCACCTTCTGAAGCCTACTTCTATCAATTAATCAAACTCATTCTCCATCCAGTTTTGTTCCCTTGCTGGTGAGGATTTGTGATCCATTGGAGGAGAAAAGGCAGTCTGGTTTTTGGAATTTTCAGCCATTTTGCACTGTTTTTTCCTCATCTTCGTGGATTTATCTACCTTTGGTCTTTGATGTTGGTGACCTTTAGATGGGGTTTCTGTGTGGATGTCCTTTTTGTAATGCTATTCCTTTCTGTTGGTTAGTTTTCTTTCTAATAGGCCCCTCTGCCGCAGGTCTGCTAGAGTTTGCTGGAGGTTCACTCCAGACCCCGATGGCCTGGGTGTCACCAGTGGAGGCTATAGAACATCAAGATTGCTGCCTGTTCCTTCCTCTGGAAGTTTCGTCCCAGAGGAGTACCCACCAGATGCCAGCCACAGCTCTCCTGTATGACTTACCTGTTGACTCCTGCTGGGAGGTGTCTCCCACTCAGGAGGCACAGGGGTCAGGGATCCACTTGAGTAGGCAGTCTGTCCCTTAGCAGAGCTTGAGCACTGTGCTAGGAGATCTGCTGCTCTCTTACAGAGCTGGCAGGCAGGAACGTTTAAGTTTGCTGAAGCTGTGCCCACAGCCACTCCTTCCCCCAGAACTGTTATTAGTATTTAGGGATTTGACTTTTTCTGTCCCAGGGAGATGGAAGTTTTATCTATAATCACCTGACTGGAGCTGCTTCCTTGCTTTTAGTGATGCCCTGCTCAGAGATGAAGAATCCAGAAAGACAGTCTGGCTACAGTGGCTTGCCAAGCTGAGGGGAAAAGTACTACTCCAGTCTCAGTAATGGCAGACACCTCTCCCCCGACCAAGCACCAGCATCCTAGGTGGGCTTCAGACTGCTGTGCTGGCAGTGAGACTTTCAAGCCAGTGGATCTTAGCTTGCTGGGCTCTGTGGAGGTGGGATCCACTGAGCTAGACCACTTTCCCTGGCTTCAGCTCCCTTCCCAGGGGAGTGAACGGTTCTGTCTCGCTGGCATTCCAGGTGCCACTGGGGTATGAAAAAAAACTCCTGCAGCTAGCTCAGTGTCTACCCAAATTGTTGCCCAGTTTTGTGCTTGAAACCCAGGGCCCTGGTGGCATAGGCACCCAAGGGAATCTCCTGGTCTGCAGGTTGCAAAGACCATGGGAAAAGCATAGGATCTGAGCCAGAATGCTCATCCCTCCCAGCATGGTCTCTCCAGGCTTCCCTTGACTAGGGGAGGGAGTTCCTTGACCCCTTGTGCTTTCTGGGTGAGGCAATGCCCCACTCTGCTTTGGCTCACCCTTCGTGGGCAGGACCCACTGTCTAACCAGTCCCAAGGAGATGAGCAGGGTCCCTCAGTAAGAAATGCAGAAATCATCTGCCTTCTGCGTTGATCTCATTGGATGCTACAGACCGGAGCTGTTCCTATTCAGCCATCTTGCCAGCCACACCTGTTCATGTTGTTTCTATCTTGAGGCTCAGAACTGGCTTTGTCTGTCCCCTCCCAGGCAGGTGCTACAGGTTGGTGGCAGTCCATTCCTTTATAATTGCCAGTCAACCTGAGAGCTTCTGCTGTATTTGCCTCAAGGATATAATGCTAAAGTCTGGATCTCTGTCCAAGCATCTTCCTGCATTTCATACTCACCATCACTCTTTTCCTTGCCCCCACACATATTCTTCTATAAACTAGCTTTCTTAACAAACATTTTATTAAATAGGTCTCCTTTGACCTTCAAAATTCCTAAGGGCATAGTTACAATCATAACAAGTATGTTTACCATTGAGATAAGTGCCCTAAATCAAAGTCTTAAGAGAAAATGAAGGTGTGCAGTAGAATTTAACTTTACTCCAACATAGTTCTGTTCTTTGACTTTAGATTTGAGGAAGTAATTTCTAAGCCTTTGGACATCATACCTGATAAGAGCATCTTTGTTTGCCTGGAGATGTTAGATCAACAGATAGTCTAATATTATTATTTGGGATGGGGGCTTGCACACATTTAATAGTCTTAAATTGGTTCTTGCTATGCCAGAAAGACCAACAGTGTTATTCAGGTTAGGGCTTTGGCTCATGCCCCGATGGCCAGAAATGGAGACTGAAAAAAACCACATGGACAGTCAATCAATAATGCCTATGTGATGGAGCCTCAGCAAAAACTCAACTCTGGAGCTTGGGTAAACTTTCCTGGTTGGCAGTAGTCTACGCATACTGTCACATATTGGTACCAAATTCTGTCTCCGTGTCTGTCTCGATGGGACAGACAAACAGGACTATGGAAGTTCCACTTAGTTGCTGTGTTCTACCCTACGCACATCTCTCTTTGGTTGATTTTAATATGAGTTTTTAGTGAGTTCTATGAGTCCATCTAACAAATTATTGAAAGTGAGAGCTGTTTTGGGAATGTGCAGTCTTGCAGTTGGTGTCAGAAGTGATGGTGCTCTCTTGTGGGAACTGTTCCCTCTGATTTCTCAGTTGACCTAAACTCTCGCAGAATGGAAGGCTGTGTTCGCATTCAAGAGTAAAGTCGTTTGAGTCTCTGTTTTGTTTCCTTGTGAGTATGGAGCACAGAGAAAATTAATTAGTACTCTGTGGCTGCTCGTCTGTTGAGGATGATACTAGATGAGGGCTTTCCTCATTGTTGGTGAAGAACAGCAGTGTCTGGACTGCCTCAATAGTTTGAAAATAATGGCTTAACACACCCATTTATTGAATCCAATGGCAAACCACAGAAGACAAGCAAAAAAAATGTTGTTATTATAATCTGTTATTGCTGAACAACACTGGAGATTGGGGTGTGTGGGAGTAGAATAAAGCAAATGAGATCTGATGTTTTAAGAGCCTGCCTGCATCTTCAGTGAACATTTGTTGAAATTATTGTAATGATTTAAAAATAGTGAAACCCCATCTCTACTAAAACTACAAAAAATTAGCTGAGCATAGTGGGTGCCTATAATCCCAGCTACTCAGGAGGCTGAGACAGGAGAATCGCAGTGAGCCGAGATTGTACCACTGAACTCCAGCCAAGGGTGACAGGGTGAGACTCAGTTTCAAAAAAAAAAAAAAAAATGGTTTTCAGACTATATGCTAAAGAATATTTAACAACTGGAAATGTAGTTATGTAACTTAACTGAAGGCTGTTTTTTTTTCCATTCTGACGGAAAAGGTGATATGTTTTGTTCTGTTGCGAGTTCTAGTGACCCCTGCTTAGCTTTCATTTATCACAAGTAATCTTCTCCCGGATACTACAGTTGCAGCAATATTGAGGTGTTTATATCACATCAACCTTGGAGAAGGGTCAAAATAAATCTGTGAATTAAGCAAGAATACATTACAGCTGCCTGAAAAGCATATCAGGAATACCTGAAGAGAAAAATAAAACTATTTTTTCCCTTAGCCTATGTGCAAGTGGTTGTGGCTCCTTGTCTATCCACCTGGAATTTAGTAAAGAAATTCTGTTCTTCATTTTAATTCTAATGGGTAAGTAGAGTAGATAAAGCATATGGTTGCAGTTGCTCTGGGCTTACTCCATTATACAAAGGAAGGACTATTCAGATAAGGCATCAGCTGTGACAATCTCCATTTACACAGATACAAAAGCATACAACGAAAACCTCAGATAGCTTAATTATATAAATATATGATTGGTAGTGGGTTAGAGAAAATTCGGAACATCAGGTAAGCTCAGTGGTAACTTCATTGTTAATTTAGAGAATTATGGATAAATGCGGATGGCACCTATAGAGAAAAGTCATGTTGCAAAAGGAAACAAGAAAAGTAATGAGCAAGATGGACATTGAAATTGAAAGGAAGCAAATCAGGCAGAGGACTTATATTCAAGGAAATGAATAGAAATAAAAAATAAGACAAAAAGTGCTAATATATGAAATATAAAAGTTGATGTATTTGGCCTATCTTGAAAAATGTAATTCAAAGTCTCTTTCTTATTTTTTGATATTTTTCTCATTTAGTTTTATTTTATGACTATGGACAATTAAGGAAGAAGTATTTTCTGTGAGTAATTTCTCAACAATTTTTTATGACAAGCTGTGATTACAATTTTATATATACGTTAGGGAAAATACTATAGGGTGAAGAATCCTTTTTCATAGCCAATTAACAAATAAGAAAAGTTATATAACCAAAAAATTAAAACTGAAAACATCTAATAATTTAATAAACATGAAATTATAGGTGATGTTTTGCATGATTAAGAGTCATTAATATACTAAAAAGGAATGAATAAGCCTTAAATGAAGTAGACAAAATAAACTAGGAATGGACTGCTTAGTCACTGACAAGATTATACTTGAACAAAGGATAACTCTACTGCTCTTTTGAAGATGTTACATGCTCATTTATTTATTCATCAGTGAATTCAATTTATTCATTAATTTAAGAAATCATTGTGCCAGACTCTTGCCTAGATCTTTTGATCACAAAAATGAGATGTTCTTAATGATTATAAGAAATTTTCTTGATGGTTAATGGAAATGGCTAAAATCCCTTCTGAAGCTTTATTATTTTGTTTGGTATAAGCTAGGAGAAAATATTTTATTGCCTTTTAAAATATTTTGAAGCACTTCTAAAATGTTTGTGACCTTAAGGTAATCATATTTTTCAGAGAATGGGAATATTCTTCAAACATTTTGGATCAATTGTATTTTACTACAAGGGAATAATAATAAAGATTAAATTCAAGAAAAATAGTAATGATAACAACTAAACAACTTTTCAAAAATCAAGGCAAGGTGATTCCTATTTTACCCAGAAGTCCATTGTTACTATACTAAAAAATTGTTCTGTTTAAAAAGATGTATTGTCATGTTTTCCTTCCCTGTTATATAGAAATGTGGTGTATCCTATCTCGGCCCTGTTAAGTCCTGGGAAAAGTAATCAGGTTGGACAGAACATAGGCTTCTAAGACATTTCTTTGTTTAAACTGCATCATGGTGCTTCTGGTTTCAGTTTATCTCTTTTGTAAAATACCGCCTGTGTGAATGATCTGGAGATCAATAAATGAGACTGAATATTGTGATTTTAAGCAGCCCTTTACATTAAAGGCAGTATTTTGATATTTGACAATTACCAACATGACTGCATATGGACCATTTACCTGGTTATAAACTGTTTTTTTTTTGCTGAGCAAAAAGAAAATGGGTGGAATTTAGTTTCAGAGGCTTAATTAATATGGCTACTCCTTCAGTTTGTTTATTTATTTATTGGCATGATATTGAGCCCTACTTTATCTGTACTTTTTTTCAACAACAACAAAAAAAACCTTTCTTCCTAAGGAAGTTGATTTTTTTCTTCGTTGAAGATGTACAGCCAGATTATGAATGACAATGTGGTAGGATTGACTTAAAGGAGTTTGCAATATGAGAATAAATAGTAGAAAAAAAATAACCTTTAAAATCTCTTCAAAGCCTAAGGGTCTATGATCTCTGGATTGTGATTTTGAGAGCAGGACTGAATCTTAGCATCTCTGTCTCTACTCTTTGGCAAGGACCTAAAACAAATTGAGCTTTAAGTATGTGTGTTGAATGAGTGGATTAATAGATTAATCAGAATTTCACTTAACCTGCTCATTGATTGTTGTACAGCTTTAAGTTTCAGGCTGTAAAGGTGGGCTTAAAGGTATTTTATTTTTCCTTGACCCATCATGTCAGTGGTTTGGGTTGTTGTCTCAGGATGAACAGGACTGTAGGGCTGTGACTGTCTGATCAGCTCAGCTGGGCTTCTTCCAGGGATAGATAGCTTAGTTTCATATCATGCCACCAAACTAAATCAATAATATTATCTTCTAAGAAATAAACCTTTTTATTCAGCTGTAACATATAAAGCAGTGACTAACATTGACATATGTTTTTAAAATATCAAAGATCAAGAGCAAAAAAAAAAAAAACCCTAAAGAAATATAAATATTTAGCTTCAAATTAAATGCCATCACTAAATTTCAGAGGAAACTAATCACTACCTAATCTCACTCCTGTATCCTCCCAGGGATTAAGTAACCAATTTATTCCAAAATTTGTTCGGAGTTAACAGTCTTCCCAGCTGCATTCATGGCTCCACAGTGCTTTGGGGCTACAGAGCAACTTGAGCATCAAAGCTTTTGTATCAGACTTTGATCCTTCTCTTCAGGTTAGACCTTTTTCTGCCTGCTTGCAATTTCTCAAAGAGAAGGCATTAATAATTTGCCATCGGAAGACTTCCAGTGTTGTTGTCTTGTTTCTTTGTCTACTCTGCAACTTCTGTTTTCTCACAAAGAGAAAAAGCCTGTTTTGACACCATGTGCTTGGTTTTAGCAGCTGGGGGAGGATTATAGAAGCACTCCTGCCGCTGTCTCTAGCATGACTCCTCTGTATTAGCATTCTCACTTCACTTGACCTGTTCCTCCTACCTAATTCCTAACCCCTGTAGCCACCAGTTGTGAAGTGACTTTGCATTGAATTAAGACTCCATTTTTTTAAAACAATTCTTGCATGTTTCCAGCAGTTATCAGTGACAGATTTTCAAGCCAAAACTTAAAAAAAAAAAAAAAAAAAGAGAAGCCCAATCTTCCTTTTCCTTGTAAACATTTAAGCAGAAATATAACTAAGTTTTATAATGTAGATCGAGTGGATTACTAAACAGTAATTCTGGATGATGCCTTCTTCATTGTGGGTCTCATATTTATTACTGAGTAAAAAGTGAGAATGAGAATCTCAGATACTTGCCTAATTTCTTATTCCTGATTTTAGAGTGAAACTATTGGGTTAGAAGAAGGGAATAATATGTATTTATGGCTTATGCTTATTTTGTATTCTTCCAAAAATTATCTTGGTACTTAGAATTGTAATGGACATTTAAAAATGAGATCTTTTCCCACATTGGCTTATTTCAGACTGAAAATAGTTGGATGCAAATCTTCTTAGTATAAATTTTCCTTTGATGTTATTGTTTCATAGTCTAGATGTGTCCCTTTCACATCATGTCTTCTGCACACTGGTATTTTAAAGATATTTTCATTTCTGGAGCTGGTTTGATTAGGGAAGGCTGGTCTACCAGATGCCCTTCCTCCATAGTTTCTCACAAAATGCCTGTATGTTTTGAATGTGTTTATCTGTATTCCTAGGCATAAGCCTTTGGAAAGTATCTCTGTTCTGACCACCCTTGCAGCATTCATTATTTTCAGTTCTGCCCCTTTTGGAGGTTTCACCTCAAAGAGGCATATGTACAAAACATTTGCTAGTTACTGTTGACAATTTAAATGTATGTCAAAGTTCTGTAATTGAAATATTTCTTTAATTCTGTGGTATATAGAAAACATGACTTATCCAATACTGCAAACATAATTTTAAATTTGAAAACAAGAGGGAGACAGACATATTTAGAAGGTGAGATGTTTCAAAAGGATGAACCAAGATACTTATTTGAAAAAGTTAGTCAAAGATATGAAAGGAAAAGGTCTGCCAGTTTTGTTTGTGGTTCTTCAAAGGTATTTTTCCTGACTTGTCTCAGTTGCAAAAGGATTGATTAATCACACTGAGTGGCTTTATATTTTCTGTATTGAAATGGATGGGTACCAGGCATAAGCTCAAGAACACATATAATAGGGCCAGCCCATGGCTATAGTTTATTTTAATCTAAACTCCCAGGTAGCCTCCAATTTCATGTGTAAGAGTTAAAATATATCAGTTGTTTACTATGTGCCACACAATATGATAGTGTTTTAGAAGACAGTAGTGCATTTTTCTTCTAATCAAAGAGAGCATTTTTCTTCTAATCGAATGGAAAAGAGATACTGAGTGTGCTATTAGTGTATTTATACTAATATATAAATCAGCAGCTATAAATAGCTGCTGATTTATATATTAGTATATATATACACACAAATAGCAGCTCTATGAAAAATGTATTTTCTCATCATCCCTATTTCACAGATGAGAAAGATGGAGGCAAGGAGTAATTAAATAAATTGCTGAAGGTCAGTGTAAGTGCGGTAATGAGACTCAAATGGAGAGCCCATGATCTTATCATTTTTCTGCTGTTTTGACTTGAGGCTATGTGAATTGGAGTTTGCAACTGACACTGTTATATTTCCTGTCTCATAGTGCTCTTGTCATTCATCTTGTTAGAGGTCCCATAGATTCATTGGATAATGCAAATTCACCTTTTCTCTTGCCTCTGGCTTTTAAAATGACTCCAGCCAACAGGAATATCTTCTATAGACTGGAAGAGCTGTTTCAGGTGTTTTTTTTTCCCCCCACATTATAAATCATAGTTAGTGCCATTTATCAGAAATAGTTTTATTGCTTGAAAGTGCACTTGCCACAGATTCAAATGCTTTATGGGGCCTGTTTACAAGTGAGGATCTTCTGTCATTTTTCACTCTCTTTAAAAAGGAAACAGAAAAATGGTGATTGAAAAATCATCAGTCAGTTAAGTTCCGCTGGTAATAGTCCATCTTGAAGAAGCACTCACAAGTTTCTGAAACTTCTGCAGCTGTTTATTCAAAGATGCAGGGAGATAGTGCACAAAGTAGCAAACAAAGGCACTGCAGCCTGCTGGAGAATTGGGATTTCATTGTGTGTGTCAAAAGCAAATGAATTCAAGAATAACCACTTGAAAAGGAATTCTCCCTTAATGTCTTTGGTGCAAAAATGTGCTCAGATTGTACTGGCTCTGAAGAGTGAGACTCAAAGAAGTAAATTGCTTTCTAGCTACTAGCTTTCAATTGCTACTGGCTCAAAGTGCTAGCTAACCTTGCAAAAGTGGAGCAAAGAAGAAAGTAGTTTACATTTTTCTCCTAATCAAAATGGAAGAGAGAGAGTGAGTAAGATACCATAGTGTCACGGAGATTTCTGATGGCAGAAGTTTATAAATAGTCATAAACATCTCATTGCAAGTCTCAATAAGAACCACTTAAATGTCCCGTCTACATTTTTCAGGCAGTTTTTATTTGGAATAAAGAGTCTAGGATATGGTTTTGAGGTGTGAAAACTGGTGTTTATAGAGAGTAAACTGTTTTCCTTGAAGGCTTTTCAGATATATATTCAGCAGTCATGTAATTATGTAAATTTGTCTTGGACAGTTAAAGCAGTTAGAAGCCAGTACTAATGAAATGCTCAGTTATAGATTCAGCCATGTTCTTAGCCAGTGTGTTTTAGGCAAAGAGAAGCCTTTAGCAAGGCTCAGGGAGCATCTCTGAGGCTTCCCTGCAATTTGTTGGGCTTCTTTGGTCACAAGGGGACTGATTGCTACTACTTTGCTCCCATCTATAAAATGGAGGCAATAATGTATAGTTTCAGGATTGCTGAAAGGATTAAATAAGATATTGTATGGGGAGCACCCACTTCAGTGTCAGGAAAGATGGTAAGTACCTGATATGGTTTGGCTCTGTGTCTCCACCCAAATCTAATCTCAAATTGTAATCCCTGCATGTCAAGGGAGGGGCCCGTAATTCCCATGTGTTGAGGGAGGGAGCTGACTGGATCATGGGGGCATGAAATGATATATTCTCATAATAGAGAGTGAGTTCTCATGAGATCTGATGGTTTTATGAAGGGCTCATCCCCCTTTGATCTCACTCACTCTGTCTCTTGCCTGCCACCATATAAGAGGTACCTGCTTCTCCTTCCATCATGATTGTATGTTTCCTGAGGCCTCCCCAGCCATGCCGAACTGTGAGTCAATTAAGCCTTTTTTCTTTATAAATTACCCATTCTTGGGCAGTTCTTTATAGCAATGTGAGATTAAGCTAATACAGTACCTAATAATGATAGCTATTAATATTATTTTCAGGAGCATCCAACAAATATTAGTGTGTGTGTGTATATATATATACATACATACACACACACACACACACACACACACACACACACAGAGACACAGTTTCTCCATGTTAGTCAGGCTGGTCTCGGTCTCCCAACCTCAGGTGATCTGCCCGCTTTGGCCTCCCAAAGTGCTGGGATTGCAGGCGTGAGCCACCGCACCCGGCCCAAATATTAGTATTAACTAGAAGAAACAAACACTATCTTGAAGTACTGAAATGAATTAATGAAAACACTAGCTATCATTTCTATATGAAACATTAATACCTCTATTTTATAGGCTTCAGAAATTCTACATGCCCTATTGCATTGTAGCAGACAGTACAGGATTTATTGAAGGATTCTTTGACTATTAGTACAATCTGATTCATACCAGGTATTGAGGAGCCGAGGAGTAGGCACATATACCATGAAAGGCTTGAGCGAAAAAGCTCTAAAGATTAGGAAGCATTAAGAAATGAACTACAATAATTTTACAATTTAATGGCAAGAGCATCCTAGAAACTCTCAAGGAATGGAGTGAGTGGAAAAGAAGGCAAAAGAAATGTAGACTGGACGGACTGGCAGGATGACATACCCTGTTGTAGATAAAGGGATTTTGTGGGAGGATATAAAACAACTCCTTCAGAAGAGACTGTTTAGAAATTCTAGGCTGAAGACTTGTTTCTGTTTTAAAATCTTTATGCTTTCCCTGGGAAAGTGACTCAATTTCCTGTGCATTATCATGCTCCTTTGTACAAAGAAGACATTAAACTCAAATTTTTAGTTCGCTTTTTCCTTTCAAATTCTGTAGATTCTGTGGGTCTGAGAGAGGCAGGCATTAATACAGGCAGTTTGTTCTCAGAGCGAGATTCACGTTCTTCTCATCTTGTTGAGGACGAATCCTAAATAAACCTAACTAGTATTTGTGCTGGTGACCACAGTGATAAACAATTGAGTTTTTAAATAGCAAAAATAGGTGTGAAGAACCACCTGTGAAGAACTCAGCTGACAGTAGTTAAATCTTGAGGGTTCAATGGGACACAGTGGTTGGTTGTTTTATCCATCAGAAGAAAGTAAAGCTTTGATGCCTTTGATGGAAAAAACTGAGAAAAGTGAGAAAAGCTGAGGAAGGAGGAAGACGAGCAGAAACAAAGGAGGTGAGTAGATAGTGGAACAGATTTAGTGAGCAAAAGTGCAGGAGGAAGCAGAGCTGGCTAAAGAGGGAAGAACTGGACTTTACTCCATGTCTACTTTCTCTGCCTTGGCCGACATTAATACAATTTATAGAATTCCTTCTGGTGGAGTCCAGATTTGGCTCTAGGATCCTCCTGAACAGCATCTTGAGATTAGAGAATGTTTTATAGGCTGTAAGGTTTACAGCAGGAAGATTTTCAGGCCTTAGTATATATTGTTTTTTCTGTAAAATCAACTCTTCACCAACTTACTATAATTTTTAGTTCTCTTAACTCCTATTGCATTTTCATTTCTATTATTTGCCCCCTGCTATGGACTGAATTGTGTCTTCCCCAATTTATACATTGAAGACCTAACCTCCATTGTGACTGCATTTGGAAATAGGACCTAAAAGGAGGAAACTAAGTTAAATAAGCTGGTCTGATAGGCTGGGATTAATGACCTTATAAGAAGAGACACCAGAAAGCTTTCTCTCTTCATGTGAAACGAAGAAGAGGTTTGTGAGGCAGGATGGTGACTACTGGCAAGTCAAGAGA